>JAAEAF010001017.1:0-215213 GCA_011037195.1 Triatoma infestans | reverse complement strand
TCTTACTCACACACTGTCATCTGTGACACTGTGTCGCTCACACTGTGTAAGTAAGTTCTCACACTAAGACATCTCTAGTAGCGTGCGACCTTTGTTAGGTCGGCGACCAGTGATTCAGGTCAATGGCCAGATTTGGTCGCCCATCGGCGACTTTCAAAGACCAGGTGGCTTCTGTTCAATAGACAGGGCTTTATCGGTGCTTTTCTTTGATACCTTTGTATTGGAAAGGCAGCGGCCGACTGTAGGGCCACTAGTTATAAATTATTCTTTCCTTTTGTATATTTTGTGAAGGCTTTGACATTGCTATGTCATTAGCACTAACTTCTTGATAAAAATGTAACTGTAATGCAGCCAACAGAAGTTCTACGGCTACCAATATTTATGTTAAGGCAACTTGACCGTTCAGTAAAAATTCCGGATTCGATAAAATGTTTTCAGTAAATTATATTTACTGTATATGTTTTGTATGAAACAAAGGATGATTTACCTGTGCTTCTATACCCTTTACATATCTAAACGTCTGTATAATGTACTTATGTATAACGAATGAAGCGAAGGACTTGTTGTTACTTACTTTTTTTGTATGAATATTTAGTTGTTTTTTTGTTTTTTTTTTAATCACAGGATACTCAATTACCAAAAATGTAAAAATGGAATAAGTAAAAATCCTTTGTTCAAATATTTCAGAGAGAAATGTTGGCAATCCTAGTCAATTAGGTCAATTAATAATATCTATTTTTACTTTCTCTTACTCACCTAGTAAGAGGTAGTATTGTAATCGTGCCCAATTTTCGATATCGAGTTTTCACCGGAAATAGCCGTTTTGAGGTACCCTGAGTCCAAAAAAGTGGTTTTTAGAAAATGGTCTGTGTGTGTGTGTATGTGAACAGCATAGCTCAAAACCGAAAAACCATAGAAAGTTCGAACTTGATATTCCGTTTAGTTATCACCATGGGAACCGACAGTGGGTTATCTGTCAAAATTCCATAACAGGAAGTACCACTTTACTAGTTGTTTTTTTTACGTTTTTGAGATTTTCTCAAAAATGGCTCCAACGATTTTCTTCAAACATGCTATATCAACTACACATACTAACAACTACAACTTTTATTTGAATCAGTTTATTAGACAATTCTACCATCTAAATAATGTTAATAAGAATTGAATATGTTGTTGAAACTCCGAGTTTAAAAAAAAAATCGGATAAAATCGGAAGTGCGTTTACTTTACCACTTTACTAAATGATTTTTTTTCACTTTTTCGCGATTTACTCAAAAATAGCTCCAAAGATTTTCTAGAAACTTCCAATATAAACTAAACATGCAAAGATCTACATCATTTATTTAAAACATTTCTCTGGGAAAATTCATTTAACGTCACTTTTAGGAGAGGGATGGGGTTACAGCTTCCTCTAAAGTGCTATCATAATGGTTGATTATACAATTCTATCATCCAAACAAAATTAATTAGAAATAAATAGATTGCTAAAATTCCGAGTTTCAAGAAAATTAGTAAACCGGAAACGCGCTTTTACTGAACAGTTTTTTTTTTTTTTCAGTTTTCGACGAATTTCGTTAAAATTTGGTACACCAACTATAAAATTTGTGAATTATAATTTTGAGAACTGGAGTAAGAGAAAGTTGTGTGAGTGTTTCACACCAGAGATTTTGTTATTTTATTTTATAGTGTTTTATGTATATATATATATATATATATCTAAATATCTGGTTTATACCATTACTGTACTTACAATAATGTATATTTGCTTCAAAAAATTATATTTTTATGAGCAATAAAACAAAAAAAATAAAGAAATAAAATTAGCGTTAAAAGAGTAATGTTTATAGACACGATAATGGGATAATTGTTGGCTAGAAAAACCAATTTTCCTTTAATCCAAAAATCACCAAATGATACAAAACAAAAACAACAAAAATTACGCGACCAAAAAAAATAGCTTCTTAAAAATTCCAAAAACCCCAGAGAGCCAAGAGAAATAATGTTATAAAAGATAAACAAAAGGTAACGAATAATTAAAGCTATACGTTAAAAAAAGAGTTGGCACTGTTCTATAAAGAAAATTGGACCATAACGCGCTAATTCTCCCGCTAACATGTTTGATAGCCTTAGACTAAGAGAATTGGCCAGGGTCGGGTTGATGTCAACATTGGATGTCTGCCATAATGTATAATATACTTCTTTTTAAAAATGGACAACTCAATTCTTTATTAACTATTGCTACAAAAAAATTCTTTTATTTTTAAGGATATGCAACAATTTATCTTAATATATAAGAAATTTTTCGTCTTCACACATTATTTTCCAGTCTTCCGAATGGGAAAACATTTTTTTTTTAAAGAAATGGTGAGGTCCAGTGTGTTTGTTGGTTTTGCATGTATAATGAATGTGTATAGTATGAATATGTAATAATATGAATATGAATAGCAATAATGAATGTGTATAAAATGAGTAGAATATTCGAAACCTATAAATTGATTTTCCATTTATAAAATTTATCAAAATTGACTGTAAAGTTCGATCAAAATCCGTCAATGGTAGAACGACTACACTTAAGTTTTTTAATGTTTTGAGAATTACAAAAAAAAAACAAAAAAAAAACAACCATGGTTTCAAAAACAATATAATTTAATCATAAATCTATTTAAAAATAAATTAGTTTTTTTTTTGGGGGGGGGGACCTTGTAGTGGTACAATGTAAAGTTTTCTTTTCTAAACTACTACCTCCTTCAGTATGATTTGAAATTCCTCGATTTTTTTGTTGTTTTGTTTGTAATGTTAAAGAAAATCGATCAACCGGAAAATGAGGGTTCTAAACATTATCATTAAATTTAAATTTTAACTATATCTGTTTAAAATATTTTTCCAAAAAAAAAAAAAAAAAATTGACTTTAGCGGTATTCTATTTCGTGACTTTCGTCTAAATACCAGTGTGCTATTTCAAATTTTGTTAGTGGCTGACAGTGTTGTTGCCTGTTAGTCTAAAAGGCAGTCACACTTACCTAACCGCTATGTTCTAAGAAACCAACAAATAAAATGCACGGTCCCACAGCAACTTTATTTCTCTATATATATTGTAACGTTTTTCCCTCTAAACTAGCTACTGCAACTAGTTTTAAATGGATTCGTATAGATAAAATATTCTATTCTAATTGGAGGGGATATTGACAATAATATTGACCGTGTAGAGGGGCGGCGCCAATATTTCCATCAATACTCAGTTCAGTAGTTTTATACAACGTTTGAAACTAACCTCAACAACAGTGAAACAATAACTTACAAAGGTACTTTGGAAAGATTTGTGTATTAAAATAAAACTTCAATCATAAATTTTTTAAAGATGATTGTAATTTTTTAATCTTATTTTTCTGATTAACATACATTTCATATAGTCAATTATTATAATAGTCCCTTCATTACAGTTCAGTACAAAACACGATCCAGTGGGAGGTTCTTGGGAATGATTTTTGTATTATAATGAAACTTCAGTCATACATTTTTTAAAGATGATTGTGATTTTTTCAAAGTCTTGTAGGACATATATAAAGGTTTCACAGGTTTCTAATTTCAGCTTTGTTGATAGTTGTTGGGAACATTATGACTGAAAACTTCGAAGTCTTCAAAATTTCTTCCTGTGGCCAAGTACCTCGGGGTTAAGGCTGTAACAGTTTGTTAAAGGTAGGTTCATCCATTCGAAAGTATTTTTGAAATCTTCAACATCGCAGTGGCTGATTTCCTTCAAAAGTACAAAATGAGAATATTCATTTCTTTTCTTCCACCATTCTTTCATCCAGTGTTAGCGTTTCACTTGACGAGTAGTGCCAAATGCCAAAATAATAGCTATGCAAGCTTTTGTACGAATATTCATTTTTTTTTTTAAGGAAAAAACCAGCAACAAACCGAGTAAAACCACGTAGATTCACTCTCCTAGTGGCAGAAGTAGTAAGTACTGTAATGGAATCGTTTAATGTGATTCCTGATGTGTAGATGTCTTGAAGAGGGCGGAAGTTAGTTTAGAGATTTGGAAGTTAGTGCTCGAATTATTAATACGGATTTTATAGAAATAAACTATATTTGAACAATGATTTTAAAGCAATAAATGGTAACTAATAACAACAAAATACTTAGAAATAACTAGAAGATAATAACTAATAAATTAGAATGATTTAAATAAATGAACTAAGATGCACAACTAAAAGGTAATAAGTTTAAATAAAACTGTGTAGGGACGCGTAAACTGCTGCTCGTGTGTATAGACGTGCTCGCATAATCGTATATGATATAATCCTCCCCTCTTCCAATGGGGCGAGTTTATATATTGGTGTTGGCCACACTCACACCAAGACATCTGTCCTAGTGTGCGACCTTGTGCGACCTTCGTAGTTTAGTGACCCGATTTAGGTCAGTGGCCAGTCTTATCGGCGCTTGCTTTTGATGTAAGGGTATTTACCCTTGGTTTGTTTGTTTGGCTGCGGCCTTGTTTTGAAGCCAGTCAGCTGGCTAGGCCACTAGTTGTAAATTATTCTTCCACTAGTTGTAAATTATTCTTTCTTTGTTGGGTTTGACATTGCTATGACTTTGCCATGTCATTACAGTACTGTGCAAAGATATTGACAATAATATTGATCGTGTAAAGTAATGAAGTATTAAGACTGGTTAACACGAGTATTGATGGTTATATTGTCAACACCAATATTGACAATATTATTGACCGTGTAGGGGCCGCTTTAAATAAACACTATATTGATTGATTGATATATTTGTGAAATATAAAAGTATTTTAATGAGATGTTTATACGGCAATGGCCAGAAAAGTTTTTAAAGAAAAAAGAATTCTTTGTTCTTCTATGTTACGGGTACCATTGGTGCCCTACTTCAGGAGCTTCATTACTGAGGAGTGTAAGTTGAGAACTTTGTGATTGGCCATTTTCGAGAAACCTTATTTTATGAAGTTGCAATGTAAAAAATCTTATGGTTTTTGACTAAAACGATTTGTTGGATAATAGGGTGGTAGTTACTAAACGAAACCTCGAGCTTCCTACGAGATATATAGATTTCGCACACATATACAAGAGCATTCGCTAAAATAAAGTAAAAAAAAAAACAACAAAAAAACAATGTAATAATATTCAACTCCTATTTTTATCATGAATACTTTATTAATAATTAGATATTTAAAACAAAAAAAATGCTTGTGATATTTAAAATTGATGCCAAAACATTTTGAAGTTGGTTCTTTTATAGCATTTCTATAATCGCATTAAAATTGCCACAGCAGCAGATATTATTAGAATGATGCCGAAGATTCACCTTCACTATCAATTATGGATTCCTCTTCAATTTGTTCAGGAATAGAATGTAGTGATGCTGGGCTTTCTGTATCCTCTGTCATAGTTATATCATAATCAACATATGTAGTAAAACCACTTCTTAAAGAACCTAATGATAACTTTTCATAAAAATCTGTATGATGTGGGCAATATTTTTTAAAATCAACTTTTGGAAAATGTCTTTCCTCTTCTTCTTCTTCTTCATCTAATAATTCATCAGAAGATATTTCATCACTACTCTCATCTGATTCTGGTTTTATCTGAGAATCAATTTTTATAGATTTTGTAGATGGTTCTTCAAATATTTTAATTTCTGAATATCCTGTAGAAGGTTGTTCATGTGGTGTAGAAGATTTTGAAACGGTTGTTTTAGTTGTTGTAGTTATATCTTCATCATTTGTTGTAAGATCATAATCAACATTTGTAGAAATTGATGAACCAGCCGGTGGTAAATACATATTTGTTAATATTTCTTGTATTTTTCTATTTTTAACTAAATGGCAAGGTAGACGAAGTTCTTTACGATCACTTGTCTTATTATAGACATTTATCGCTTCATCGTTATACAATTTTCTAACTTCTTCTTTAAATTTATTGAATTTTTTTATAAATAAATTTTCTTTTACCAATTTCAATAATGTATCACTTAATCCACATTGACGTAAATCCCAACTTTCTAAAGTTGTATTACAATTTAAAGCTTCTAATATATCTTTTTCAACAACTTCTGAAAAATTATTACAACTAGTATCAAGGTGTACTAGAAATGAATTATTGAATACAGCCAATATTATATCAGTAATTCCTGTTGTATCCATTAATGTTTTACATAATTTTATTGTTTTTAAAGTTTTATTTAAAACAATGACTCTAGATATTGCTTGAGCACCAATCGAACCAATATTATTTTCAGATAGATTTAAATATTTTATAAATGGTATTGGCTCAGTAATTAATGCATCTGCAATTAATTTTGCACCTTTACCAGTAATTAGATTACCACTCAAATTCAAAACTTTCAAACGACAACTATACAAAGAGCCAGAAATATAATTAGCCAAATATTTTATACAATTATCATTTATGGTGCAATGTGTTAATTCAAGTATTTCTAAATGATTCATATTATTAATACCGAAAAATAATATTTTAGAATGTAATGGATCTAAATTTGTTAAATGTATTTTTAAATGGCGAAATCTTTTTAATCCAGTTAAAGACATAATGAAACAGTAAAATTCTTGATAATTAATGTCTGCAAAAACATTTTTATTTGATATATCAAAATTTAAAAAACCATAAGAAATAGTTAATGATCTTAAACGATATAATATGCCAATGAATGTGGCAAGATGTAAACGTGAATCAATTTCCCTAACACATCTACATTTACAATTGCATGGCAAGTCTACATTCCATGGTTTGGTGCTGTAAAAATAAAAAATAAATATGAAATAATGATTTAAAAAAAAGAAGAAAGTTATAAAAGCTAAGAAGGAATCTTTTCGAATGTTATCAATAATGTAATTAGGATATTGAGGGTTTCGTCGATAAAAAAAAAAAAATGATGCTTACGATTCGATAAATAGATGATCGTTCAGGAAGTGATTATTATACGGAAACAGAATGCTATATTGATTATCCAAATGATATGATCGTAAAATTTCAGTGTTGGACCCAGCATCGTGATGAAAAAGTGGGAAGCTACAGTTAGTAGCGCCCTACGTAGCGAAGACCGAAACTAAACGACGTGCTTACCACACGTCCCCCCATTACAAATCGCCCGTCTGGCAAGCCTTCATAGGCTGTTGCGCCATAGGTTTTTTTTTTTTTTTTTTTTAATGATTCTAAAATTATTCAGACTTTTTTTTTATCAGGTATTTATTTTACTAAGTGAAAAGTGATAACGACTTTACAGTGCAAATGAGTATGATTTAGGCATTTTAATAGGATCAACCGAACAAGATGAGAGACATTAAAAATCAGACTAATGTCTATAGAAAACGTTTTGTAGTGCAATGGCTAGAGTCAAATAACCCTAATTCTTTCTATTAGAAATATTTTAAAAGGTAATGACAATTTTTCCGCTTGAAAAAAAGGTCTTAATTTAAGTCATTTTCCAGGGAATTTTTTGAAAGCCTCTTTTAAAAGTTTTTTTTCAAAGCCTTCAAAGATTTTTTTTTTTAAAAAAAAAACAAAGTTTTAAAAATTAAAATATTACCATAATTTTTTGTTTTTCTAATTGATTTAATCAACGCGCTGGCGCGTACAAGCAAGCCGGTTCCTTAGAATACAAATAATAATGAAAACTAAATAAATAATAGTCCAGGAGGTTTGTTGAGGACAGATTTTTGATGGTAGGACAGGATTTTATGCAGTTTTTTTGTTTATATAAGAAAAGCAAGCAACGTCGATCAGGAATATAATATTAAGGTCATTATGGATTGTAAGGTTGAGGACAAAATAGGGAGGTTAAAAGTGGTGTGCAGGATTTTCGATTTAAGGGATTGGATGCGTTGGATATTGGAATGCTTAGCAGAGCCTCAAAGTTCTAGTCCATATGTCCAGCCAGATAGGTTTCAAGACTGAATTGTGTATTAATCATTCCATGAGTGTATAAACTAAATTTGCTCTATGCAAATCTATGTTATCACACTGTTTGACAAACGCATCTTGATGATGGGTGAACGCCCGAAACTAGTCGATGACCACAAAAAGAAGCAGGCTATCATGGTAAATATCTCTGATGATATTAATCATTTTGTTAGTAAGTTCATTTTACACCTATTATCAAGTAGTCTTTTAAGCCAGTCTAAAGCGGATGCTCACTTCTTGTCGTTTCAGTCTAGTGTGAGGATTCCATGTCAGGCGTTTGTCTATATACAGCCCAATGTATCGGACAACATTAACTTGAGAAACAGGAATTCTATTATAGTCTACTAGCTAACCCGACCACGCTTCGCTGTGGCTCAATCTGATTTTTAGGCTTAACCATGCGTGATGTTGACAATTTGTTTGGATGCTTTGGAATACCCTGTCTACTAATTCTTCTTTTGAATGGGGCGGGTTATGAGCATGGACTTGTAACTGGGAGGACCCCAGTTCGAACCCCGTGTATAACTGCTAATTTTTATATTGGTATGAAAAATGTTAACAGTAAAGTAGGGGCTTCCGCCCCCGTCCACGACACCTAATTTGGTAACGTCAGGCGGGACGTTAGGCCCGCCAGAAAAAGTAGGCATTACCTTACTTTTGAATGTACAATGTTGCAGAAATTAGATGGGAAGGTGATTTTTTCCCGTTTCCGGATTTGTAGGAGCAGTGCCATTACCGAGTTTGAGTAATTATCTTGAAAATATGGCAGCTGTTGGATCGTTTTGAAGTTGAACTCTCATATTCGATGTTAAATGAATTTTTTTTACTGTGCTCCAAAGAGTTGAATATTTCAAGCAGGCATGCAATCCATCAGCTGGAGTTGAGCGAGGTATCACTCGAAGCGTTTGCCTGAAGTCATCGGATAGTAACACCAATGCTCCATCATGGAACCTGATTATTTCCAAGTCTTTCAATGTATGGTCTAATGCTTCCAATGACTAATCTTATAAGCCATTGTACACTCATCCCATACACTGATTTTTGCACGTCCGAAGAACCTTTCCCATTCCTGATGTTTTAGAAATGTTACATGTTGGGTGTTCTGTGAAGTGCATGTTTAAGTCATGACAGTTTAAGAGCTGAATGCGCTGTTCTACCTCCTTCCATCAACGTAGCAGCAATACCTGAAGAAGCAAGTGCTATCGCAATATGGCCGTTTGAACGGATTTTAGCTCGGAATTTCCCGTTTCCGTGGGAACATCGAAATAGAGGTACTTATAAATAGTTGAGAAAGAGGTTCGGAGAGTGAGCCACCATTGCAACGCGTCTGAGCCTGTTTCGGCCAACCTCGCGAAACGCTCGGAGAAGTTCCCGTTTCCGTGGGAACTTCGGAGTAAAGGTATAATAAACACTCTTATATAGAAATGCAACGTTGTGTAAAAATTTCAAGTCAATCCATCGACTACTTTTCGAGTTTTGCGGCCACAAACATACGGATGTTGAATTTTTATATATATATAGATTGAAGCATAGGTACTTTTCCTTAATGTAAAAGTGATATGTTTCACATTTTTGTTCGTTTAACTTTATTCTCCATTTTATAGATCATGCTATCAAGGAAGCAAGACGGGATTGAAGGTTTCTTGTTGATGTTACAAGATCTTATCCTTAAATCAGAAAGTAGGATAAGTGAATAGAAGGATTCCCTTGAGCTTCCAGAGCAAGTCCCAATGCCAGTCCAGATCAAAAGCTTGTTTGACATCTAGAAAGACCCAGAATAGCACTCCTTCCGCTTGAAGGAAGGAAATGATGGTGTCTATAACGCGATGGAACTGTTGAATAGTTGCGTCTAAGCCAATAAGATTAGAAGAATCTAGGATAGTTAGGAAATAAACATTTAATAATTTAATATAATTTAATTAATTTTAAATATAATTTAATAATTCTTTTATCTTTGTAGGCTGTGAAAAAGACATTAATTTAAGGCCACTGGCGCCCTCATGATATGTAGGAGGATGGCGGGCAAATCCTGGGGATGCCCCCCGAGAATCCTACGGTGGATGTACACCATGATGGTGAGACCAGTTATCACCTATGGCGCGGTGGCTTGGTTTAGGAAGACCAAAGAAGTATCGGTCAGGAAAACTCTTGACAAGGTACAGCGGTTCGCATGCTTATGCATGACGGGGGCTATGAGGACTTGCCCCACTGCCGGGATGGAGGTTATCCTCAATCTCTCATCTTTGTACCTAGTGGTAGAAAGGGCGGCGAAGGGGGCTCTTCTTAGGATCTCCAGGAGTGGTGCAGGAGGGGGGAAGGGCTGGGGGTTAGAGAGTTGGTATTCTCACCTTTGGGCTCCCCCATCTGGCACCTTCCTAGGGACGGTATGAGTAAGAGGTACAGCTTCACTAAAAATTTTTCGTCGAAGCTAGGGTCCAAGAGTGAGTGGAGCGAGGGATCCGCTCTGTTTGGCATCAAGGAACATGCCATTAAATGGTATACTGATGGGTCGAAGACCCTCGAGGGGACTGGGGCGGGGGTGGTTGGTCCAAGGATCAAGCACTCGGAACCCATGGGTAAATTTCCCAGCATCTTCCAGGCGGAGATATACGCTATCGGAAGATGTGTTCAATTTAACCTCGATAGGGGATACAGGAATCAGGAGATTGTAATCCTTTCTGATAGTCAAGCAGCCATTGGAGCTCTGGGTGCACCAGTCATTAACTCTAAAATGGTTTGGGAATGCCTAGATAAACTTAACGATCTGGGCAGCAGGAACAAAGTTGCACTCTGGTGGGTGCCGGGGCATGTTGGCATTGAAGGGAATGAGATGGCCGACGCCCTGGCCAAGACAGGCGCTATGACCCCACTTCTGGGGCCGGAACCTTTTTGTGGGATTAGCGACCAGTTTCTGTTAGAGGAACTTAGGAAGGAGGAGGAGACCAAGAGATCTCAACTCTGGTACTCCCTCCCCGGGCTGCGGCAGGCCAAGATCTGCTTGGGAAATTATAACCAACGGAGGTCGGAGGCCTGCATTGGATTGAGTAAGAACAAGCTCCGTGTACTTACGGGTTTCCTCACGGGGCATTGCCGACTTAGAGGACACCTGGTGAAGCTGGGCTTGGAAAGTGACAGCTCATGCAGATTCTGTGGAGAGTTGGAGGAAACTCCAATACATCTCCTAACAGACTGCGAGGCTGCCACTCAGAGAAGGTTCAGGAACCTGGGCAGCTACCAGGTGGAGGAGGGGGACATACCCTCTCTAGAGCCCGTAAGGGTATTAGGATTCCTCAGGGATCTTAACCTGATGGAGGTATTGTAGAACGGATGTTCAACTGGGCATCCGTTCGGGTGCTATGGGCAGGCCTGTGGCACCCAGGGGGCATAGCACAATAGACCTGATTGAGGTCGCAGTGCGTTGGCCCCCCCCGATAAAAAAAAAAAGAAAAAAAAAAAAGACATTATTTGTCGAAAAATTTGCAAATTTATAGTTATTTATTTTTTGCCTGAATCTCAAAATATTTTATCTAAATACGTTGTATTAGTTAATTATTGTAGCAGTTACAACTAAAACATGATTGGGTCCGCAATAGTGGACTACAACGGCTGCCATAATATCCTGCTTCATTCTGAATAACTGACCGAGTTTGCGACTTTGGTTTCATGGTAATCGGGAATACGTTTTAAAAAAGCCTGTCGTTCACCCAATGTGTTATAACCTCCATCCTAACCGTTTGACTCTGAGTTTATCTTATCTTCCCATAGTGTCCACTTACCTTCCTACGGGGTCATCTTTATTCAAAAAGGCTACGGGACTTCCTCTTTTTCGTAAAAAAAAAAAAAAAAACCACCTTTCTAAGATTGGGCACAACCGTATTCCAGAAAAAGAAAGGAGCCCATTAAAAATAACTTAATGTCGGGAAAATGACAACAGAAGGACGAATACTCATTTTAGTATTCTCTTTTTTACGTTGTTTCTCTTTTTGAGCTGGAGGAATTGTTGAGTTTCAATTCTAAATCTGTATGATGACTGTAACATTCTAAGTCATCTATTCAGGAGTTTCAAATTTATAATTTGCTATTTCCAAATATGGCGGGATTCTGAAATCAGAGGTCTGACAGAATCTGTTACGTGTTAAGTTTCATGAAAACGGTATGAACGATGGAGGACTAGCATGGGTCCTAGATTTGCTGTAGGATGGGTCTATAGGATAGATGTACGAAGGGGATTGTTGTAGGGGATTACTGCACTGCGACCTGCAAGGTCTACTGTGCCTCCCGGAGCCTTCTCAGTGCATTGCCGGCTTCCAAGCAGTGTTCTCCAGCTACAGACAACACTGCCTATCACCGGATAGTGAGTAGTAGAGGCTCCTAGGAAGAGAAAATCTAAGGGCAGCATGCTGAATTCGGACCCGGAACCTCCGTGTTGCTAGTCCAGCGAGCTACCACTGAGCTAATCCCTTCCTTCACCCTTGGCTTACGCCAGTTTTAAACTAGGGGCTGAGACCCTAGTTTGTGTACTGTGTTTGTCCTTGTCTGTAAAGGGTCGAGTGTATATTGCTTAAGGGTGTATTGTTTACCGTTCTGGTGAAGTGCATGGAGTACTGAGCTATGATATAACCAGTGGGGTCGCTATTCCCCAAGTAACTGCATGGAACAGATACCTCTTGCGGGCACGGATGGGTCCATACTAGTTTAGAATGTTAATTGATTAAGAAATAGGTTTATTTCTAAGTTTGTGATTACTAGAATATATCACATGTATCTCCTATCTGGATAAAATTCTACGATTTTTATTAAAAAAAAAAAAAAAAAAAAATTAACCTTTGATTTTGACTTTGATTTGTAGTTTTAAGCGAGTTTTTTTTTTTTTTTTTTTTTTTTAGGATTGCCTTTAAAATCGACCGGCTTTAAAATTATAACGACAAGTTTGTTATGGCGTATAAACTTGACCATTGCCGCGTAAACATTTCGTTATAAATTATGTTACATTTATTGCTTGGAGCACGCTATTTGATGTACATAAATAACTACAGCAACTGATTTACTAATAAATATTTAAAATATTACAAATAATTAAAATAATCCTTACATTTTTGTGGTTTTTATAACATCTTTGAGTGAAGCATATTTGAAAGGTAGTCTGCAATATTTACAATCTATTATCTCTCTAACTCTCAGTTCTCTTTTTAAACAATTATAATATAATTCACGTTGCTTTAACTTATTAATTATATCTTTCTTCATTTTTTGCTTGGTTTGCACCTGCTTTTTAAATTTTCTTTTTTTTTCCAAATCTTCATAAAATAATTTTCGTTTCTGCCTTCTCGCTTTAGTTCTACTATATCTGGCAGCTTCTTTAGCTTTCGTTGGTTTTTTATCATCTTCCTTACTTTCTTTCTTCTTAGACTTTTTCTTTTTTACTTTAACCTTATCCTTTTCTTTCTCTTTATCAGTTTCGCTTTCGTTTTTCACTTCATCTGTTTCACTTTCGTTTTTCTCTTTATCGGTTTCAGTTTTCTCTTCGTCTGTTTCACTTTCTTTTTCCTTATCCGTTTCGCTTTCGTTTTTCACTTCATCTGTTTCGCTTTTTTCCTCCTTATCCATTTCTTTCTCTTTATCGGTTTCGCTTTCTTCAACCTTGTCCATTTCTTTATCTTTTGATTTCCGCTTCTTTTTTCTTTCTTTAATATCATTCTTTTCCTCTGTTTTTCTATTATGTTTCTCTTTTTTTTTAGACTTATCCTTTTCTTTCTTTATTTTACTTTTTTTTTCTTTTTTGTCTGAAATACTCAGACCTCTTCTTAATCTATCTTTAATAATTTTGATTTTTTGTTTTAACATTTCTACTCTCCTTTTTCTTTTCAAAATTTTCCTTAATGTCCTCTTTTTACGTTTATGTTTCAATTTTTGCTTTTGTCTTTTTCTATTTTGTTTATTTATGGCATTTTGAATTTCACTATCTAAACATAAAATCTTAATTATTATGGGTTAAAAGAATCTGGTGTGAAACACTCACACAACTTTCTCTTACTACAGTTCTCAAAATTATAATTGACAAAGGTTATAGTTTGTGCACCAAATTTAATGAAATTTGTCGAAAACTGAAAGAAACTGTCTGCGCGGCAGACACCCAAGGAGCGAGGGCGAACGTACGCCAAGAAGTGAAATACAAAAAAATAAAATAAATAAAATTAAAATAAAAATGAGATGCAAAGGAAGAAGCTGCGACTTACCTGGAGAGTGGTGAAGCTGAATGCGCAAGCGGCGAAGCTGCGACGATAGGTGAACGGTCGAGGAAGCTGTGGCGTGTACGTGTATTTGTGTGGGCGTGTGTGTGTGTGGGAAAGAAAGGATCTCAGGTGAAAGGAAGGGAGTGAGAGTGCTCCGTGTAAGCTGATGACGCTGTTGTTGATAACGGCTGGTGGTGTTAGAAGAGCCCAGGCGCGGAAGGTGACTGATTCTCCAGAGGATGGCGAGGAAAGACGCGACTTGTATCTCAAGAAGATAACGAATATTAATTCGTTATCGAAAGGCGCGAATACGGCGAATCAATATAAGGCGAATTTTACACTCACGACTAACTGCTTAGAAAGAAGCGGAAGTACACGTTGCACAGGCGAGAGCTGGACGAACAGTACACCACAGAAGAAGAAGCGGTAACTGAGGTCAACTAGACGGGCGACAGAGAAGAGAACGGCACAATACACTGTTGACCAGACGATGCACAGAAGAGAAGTGAAGTTAAGTTTTTGAGGAATACAGAAGGTTTGAAGGGTAAGGGAAACGGAAATAACGCGCGCAGTCCGAAGATGAAAGGTGCCGGCAATCCCACCACCAAAAACAGAGAGAGAGGGAAAATGCGGGGAAGCGTGGGAAATATGCGGGCGACGAAATTATTTCAAAGGCAAGCGGATTAACGCGTACGCACGCACGGGCGGAGTAGGCGCGTAAGAGAGGCAGGCGTGGGAAAATTACCAAGTTAAAATATCGAGGCAGAGTTAATCCCTCAAAGGGAGCCGACCGAACAGAAACTATTCAGTAAAACCGTACTTCCGGTTTACTGATTTCCGTCAAACTCGAATTTTGGCTATCTATTTATTTCTAATTAATTTCATTTGGATGATAGAGTTGTATAATCAAGTATTATGCCACTTTAGAGGAAACTGTAACCCTACCCCCTCTCCTAAAGTGCCCTTAAATGAATTTTCCCAGAGAAATGTTTTATATAAAAGTTGTAGATCTTTGAATGTTTAGTTTATATGTGAAAGTTTCAAAAATCGTCGGGGCTATTTTTGAGAAAATCGCGAAAAAGTAAAAAAATCATTTAGTAAAGTGTTAAAACAAAAGCACTTCCGGTTATCCGATTTTCCTCAAACTTGGAATTTCAACAACATATTTAATTCTAATTAACATTATTTAAATGACCGAATTGTGCAATAAACTGAAATAGCACTTTGGAGGAAAACCTAACCTCCCCCCTCCCCCAAAAGTGCCCTTAAATGAATTTTTCCAGAGAAATGTTTCAAATAAAAGTTGTAGCTCCTTGTATGTGTAGTTGATATACCAGGATTAAAGAAAATCGTTGGAGCCATTTTTGAGAAAAACCCAAAAAAGTAAAAAAAAAAACTAGTAAAGTGGTACTTCCGGTTGAGGAATTTTGACAGATAACGCACAGTCAGATCGCATCATGATATCTAAACGGAACATTAAGTTTCAGCTTTCTACGGTTTTTCGTTTTAGAGCTATGCTGTTCACATACACACACACGTACGCACACACAGACCATTTGCTAAAAACCACTTTTTTGAACTCAGGGGACCTCATAACGGATATTTCCGGTGAAAACTCAATATCGAAAATTTGACACGATTACAATACTTCCTCTTACTAGGAGTAAGAGAAAGTAATAAAAAATTAAGTTTTTTGAAATTCTATTTACACATATTACTGGCAAAAACCAAGATAAGGGAAGAGATAAGGAAAATGTGATGGATGCAAGAAACATAAAAATATATATTAATTTAAAAAAAAAATCAAAAATATCAATAATATGTGACAATTCCTTTGCAAAAGGACATTTCAGGTAGAAGACCACTATAGTCTTTTAGAGTTCAAGAACCTTGATAGCATTGTTCTACCCCTTCTTCTCACAGGGGAAGATTTAAACGAAAAATTAGAAGACATTCCTTCAAGATAGTTTTGTTGTAGACACCGAGGAGAACACATCACTGACTGTGCCAGTTTTAAGTTATAACATAAGAGTTTATTCCAACTAAATTCAGTAAATTAATTAATATTGCTGTGTTATTATTGAATAGCATTTAATTATCTTTAAAGAATATATTTAATTTAATCTACCAGCGTTTTCTTATAATTAAGAAGGGTTACACAACAAGCAAAAACGAAAAAACAAAAACAGAATATCAATTGAAAAGTCAATTTTCACTTTTTCGCGATTTCTTATTACTTCTCTCTTAAACATATATACTAACAAGTCCTTTTACTAAACCGCTCGTGCTACTACAAACATACAGCACAACATCACAATAACATTTCAAAAAAGAATAATGGCTAGAAATAAGGATATTACGGCGGCCTCTTGAAATTATTTAAATCGACTCTTTTATCAAGAAAGACAAAGTTGAAACTGTACAAGTCCCTGGTCAGACTCGGAGCAGAGGCTTGGACTCTTAAAGGCGCGGACCAGTAGATACCGAGAATATTTGAAGAGTGAATAATGGACACATATTTTTGGTTCATTATGAATACGCAAGTTACATGGCTATTAGGTCCAACCAAGAATTGGACAAGCTGATAGGTCATGAAGATATAATACGTTTCATTAAATCAAAAAGACTCAGCTGACTTAAATATGGGGAAAGACTTCCAGATGAGACGATGGCCATGAAAATTTAAAGAATTTTTAATTTTAAATTAAAATAAGTAATAATAATAATGAGGGGAAGGGATTAGCTCAGTGGTAGCGCGCTGGACTAGTAACGCGGAGATCACGGGTTCGAATCCAGCCGTGCTGCCCTTAGATTTTCTCTTCCTAGGAGCCCCTACAGCTCACTGTCCGGTGATGGACAGTGTTGTCTGTACCGGGAGAACACTGTCCGGAGGCCGGCAGTGCACTGAGAAGGCTCCGGGCCAAATGACCACAGATGTTGAGACGCCTTAAATTAAAAAAAAAAAATAATAATAATAATGAGGAGTTATAGCAAAATCCAGGGAAATACTACATAATACGATACTTTCCACCTTCCATGGATTTTCCTCTTCAGCTTTCCATTGTAAATGTTTCCATTAAAAAAAATACCATTTTTCACGAAAAAGTCAAACATTGTTCATTGTTTTTTACTATCCCCTACTCCTAGTAAGAGGATGTATTGTAATCGTGTCAAATTTTCCATATCGAGTTTTCATCGGAAATATCCGTTTGAGGTCCAAAAAAGTGGTTTTTAGCAAATGATCTGTGTGTGTGTGTGTGTGTGTGCGTGTATGTATGTGAACAGCATAGCTCAAAAACGAAAAAAACCGTAGAAAGTTGAAACTTGATATTCTGTTTAAATATCACCATGGGATATGACCTTAAGTTATCTGTCAAAATTCCTCAATCGGAAGTACCACTTTAGTAGTTGGTTTTTTACTTTTTTGCAAGTTTCTAAAAAACGGCTGCTCCGACGAATTTCTTCAAACTTCGTATATCAACTACATATACAAAAAGCTACAACTTTTATTTGAAACATTTCTCTGGGAAAATTCATTTAAGGGAACTTATGGGAGAGGGGTGGGGTTAGGTTTTCATCTGAAGTGCTATTTCAGTTTATTAGACAATTCTATCACCTAAATAATGCTAATTAAAATTAGATATGTTGTTGAAATTCCGTGTTTGAAAAAATCGGATAACCGGAAGTGCGTTTATTTTACCACTTTACTAAATGATTTTTTCACTTTTTCGCGAATTTCTCAAAAACGGCTCTGACGATTTTGTTGAAACTTCTTATATAAACTAAACATACAAAGATCTTTAACTTTTATTTAAAACATTTCTCTGGGAAAATTCATTTAAGGGCACTTTTGTGGGAGGGGTGGGGTTATATTTTTCTCTAAAGTGCTCTCATAGTTGATTATACAATTCTATCATCCAAACAAAATTAATTAGAAATAAATAGATGGCCTAAATTCTGAGTTTGAAATTCGAAATTTGATTACATAATTACCAAACAGTATAATAATATTAATGTAGGTAACTGGTTCGACTGGTCTTCGTAAATGTTCGGCATTCATTCGGGAATATACGATTTTTATCAAATAACCTCTCATAAAACATTTTTAATGTTAAAATATCCATCTGACATCCTTATTTTTAAGATGGTAACACAGATCGATCATCTGGCAGATAGAAATACATAGAGAAATATTTCCCCTGAACGAGGAAAAGAAGACTGACTAGGAAAGGTGAAAAGAAATTTTTAATTTTAGAATTCCCAAAAAAGTATATTGAAATCCATTTTCGGTGATTAGGAAACTACTTTCAAATGCCACCTGTATCACAATTAATCTTTTAATTAAAAATGTTAAAAGTGATAGCTCAATTAAAACATCAATGTGTGGTTGCGTCTCCGCAGAGCTGGAAAACTTGAAGAGATATTTTCGGTTCTATTTATGTCTTGATAAAAACAGTAAGATACTATAATGGGGTTGTTGAGGAGAGAAATTAGGTTTGATTAAATGAACGAGATATGCTGACACTAATATAATGTAGCTAAGTTTACACTAACTGCACTGAAAATGAAAGAAAGAATGGTGAGAGTGGAGATATGACACGATGCGACGACTGGTGTACAGTTGTATGTATGGTTGTATATGATAGATTTCCCTTTAGACAGATTCCCACTGGCTTATATACACAGGTTCTCCCACTCTAGCCTATCTAAGTCAGAGAGTAGTCTCTGTTAACCAGAAAGAGCCTCTCTCCTGTCTGCTGTGGTTGCATTCTTTTTGTTGTGGATAGATGCTATTACATCGATGATGCAACCATAGCAGAGAGAAGTGAGGCCCTCTCTGATTAACAGAGACTACTCTCTGATGAGTGTTATTACAGTAATTTTTTGGTAAAAATCACAAGAAATTTTGCTTTGTACAATTCTGTATAATTATTACACTGTTTATCATAATGGGCGAATGCCCGAAACCGGTCCTTGCAACAAAATGAAGACAGGCTACCAGAGAAATAAGTCTCTGAAGTTTTCCAGCACTGCAGATCCAACACAACAATGACCTGATTCATTCTCAGGAAAATAAAAAAATAAAAAAATGAACGATTAGTTTCTGCCAAGGAAGAATAAAACAAAAATCAAAACTAAGGAACCTGATAAGCCCCAGTACTAAGGGAAATAATATTAAGCGACTGTAAGTTTTTGAGATATGAACCAGTCTGTAATCATGCATATCTGTTTTATATTTCATCGTGAAAAGAGCATAGAAAGAGCCTAAGTATTTAGGTTATTTTTTTTTATTTTTTTTTTTTAATTTAAGGCGTCTCAACATCTGTGGTCATTTGCGCCCGGAGCCTTCTCATGCACTGCCGGCCTCCGGACAGTGTTTTCCCGTTACAGACAACACTGTCCATCACCGGACAGTGAGCTGTAGGGGCTCCTAGGAAGAGAAAATCTAAGGGCAGCACGGCTGGATTCGAACCCGTGATCTCCGCGTTGCTAGTCCAGCGCGCTACCACTGAGCTAATCCCTTCCCTATTTAGGTTATTGCAGCTATGTTTAAATATTATATAATTTTCCCTCACCTAATCGTAATCTTAACTTTTCAGTTAAGCAAAATTTCGTCTCCTCAGACAATTCAATTTTTAAACCATCAATTACTAGATCTTTTATATAATGTGACATTATAATTGCTGCCTTTCCTTCTTCCATGTAATCAATAGAATTTGGATCTAATCCTTCAATATATTCTCCATAATATTTTTGTAGATAATATACTTTCCAATCGTTATTTATTGTGAATACATCATGACATTCGTATGGCCATCTATCTTCAGTTCTTCTTTTCCAATATACGCATGTATTATCTTTAAATTTTTAAAAATTTTGTATTATTTATTTAATGTGTAATGACATGGCAGGGTCAAACAATGTCAAACCTTCACAACACATAACAAAGAAAGAATAATTTAAAACTAGTGGCCTAGCCGGCTGCTGTCTTCAAGACAAGGCCGCGGCCAAATAAACAAAACCAAGGGTCAATACTTTACATCAAAGCAAGCAACCGCTTAGGCTGGCCACTGACCTAAATCACTGGTCACCGAAATAACCAAGGTCGCACACTAGGACAGATGTCTTGGTGTGAGTGTTGCTAACACTAATATATAAACTTCGCCCCATTGGAAGAGGGGATGATTATATGATTATACTTCAGTACGTCTTCAAGATCATTATACGAGCAGCAAGTTCCGCATGGGTTCGATTTCCATGAGGGGCAAAGTCGGTGTTGACCCAGCATCGTGGTAAAAAATGGGAAGCTACAGTTAGTAGCGCCCTTGGTAGCGAAGTACGTATGCTTACGGCGCCCCCCCCTATTCAAATCGCCATCTGTCAAGCCTTGGCCTTCATGGGCTGTTGCGCCATGAAGTTATGGGGGTATTAAGTACTTACGAAAGTAAAAAAATACTTACACTTTCTATTTTCAGTGTATTGCGATCGTGTCAAATTTTTGAAACTTATTTTTCACCGGAAATCCATTGGAATACAAGGTTCCCTGAGTCCCCCCCCCAAAAGTGGTTTTTACAAAATAGTCTGTATGTGTTTGCGTGCATGCGCGTTTGAACAGAAAAATATCTGAAAAACGAAAAGTTGGAGGAAGTTCAAACTTGATATACCAGGTTGAGGTACTATATCACCGCATCACCGAAAATTTCGGACAAAATCCATCAACCAGAATGTTTTTTTTGTTTTTTTATTCAGTTTTTTGTGATTTGCTCAAAAATGATTTCATATAAACTTGGAATGCTGAGTTGCACAAATAACCTATCACTTTTTTTTTTTTTTTAAACATTTTTCTTAAAAAAATTCCGATTGATATATATTACACACATGCGCACAATCATGCACATCACACACGATGCAACCTCCATACCCAGAAACTATTCGCTTAAAGGTTACAAACTAATATGATTTGATGTAAAATTTAAAGAAATCGCGGAAAATGGTATTAAAAAGCATTTTGTAAAACCACATGATGATTAGTTGAATTAAAAACTGAAATCTTAGGTATCTCTATTTCGAAATTTTACGTGACTGCAATAATATCTGTTTAACAATAAGAGAAAGCAGAAAAAAAAACGCAAAAGAAAATTTACAATTCGAAAAACCAGGTTGTAATAGGATCCGAATTATTAAACATTCATAAGATTCGAAGAGCGAAGAAGCAGACATGAAATGAATAAAAACGTTAGTTACTCCCCACCTAGGCCAGACTAGGGAGGGAGAATTCAATTCTTGTATATAGAACGAAAGCGTAACAGTTACAACAGTTTTACGACAGTTTTTACAACAGTACATCCGGTCAGCAACCTCTCTACTACTCTCTTATTATTCACCCAATCTGTCACTTTATTTTTTTCTCGTTACCTAATTCCGAACTTAACTTCTAAATCCTTACAGTTTATGTGTTCTATTCATTGATACAGTGTTCAAGCATATCATTTAGTTTATTTCTCTAAAATCCATTCTCTCTCCTTCTCACAACCATTATACAGGGCTAGTTGGTACACTATGTAAACAGTCGAATTTTAATTTTATTCATTTAAATATTTATTAAATTTAACTATCGACCTAATTCTTACTTCAATTTATAAAAAGGGTTTTTAATTTTCTTTCACTTCATTCTTTCCTGTTTTCTATTTGTATGGCACAAAAAAAAAAAAAAGGTAGAATTTTGATAACAAAAACTGCGTGTAGAATGCGCTAGGTGCTGTATTTTATTATAGACTTTACCCGTATTATATCATACACAGTTTATGTTTAATAAAAATATAAAATGAGTACAAAAATTCACAATATTTTTTTCTTATGGTACTGTTTATAAAGTTCATTATCCCTTAATGTATAAGATAAAATAATACGTATAACTAAACAAACTAACCAATGACAAGAGCCGCCTTTAAAATATCAACATTGGTTGGTATATAATGTCCCAATCTTACCATAACTTGTGGTGGTGTTAATGCAATTCTAAACCAATAATCTTCAAAAGCTTGTCCAAAAGCGGACATTGCAAGATCTTCCAATGGTGGGATTTCATTTGCTTCACAAAGTTCATCATCTTCTGGTACAATTGGTCTTGTTTCAACATGTTCTCGAGCTAATAATGGATCTTCAAGTGGGCAATATAAATCTTCAATTTCTGAATCAACTTCTAATAAGTTCGTATTTATAAATGGAATCTTTGACATAACTTTGGCCGCCATTTTGTTTAACTTTATTTTATTTTATTAAATATACAACAATTATTAAAGATAAGTGTTATAAAATTTATTTAAATAGAATCCTAATTGACTCTATTATATTTTATTATTTATATCATATGGCTAATTAACATATTTGTTTAATTTGGGAGCTATGATAATTAAAAAAAACTGAAAATAGCAAATGAATTTTCTATATACAAATAATGAATCCCATCCAGTAATCCGAGAATATTTCTCGGATTTTTTTTTTCTCATTTTTCACCAAAGCCCGTCTGCTGCGACAGCATTTTGATTATAAGACCACAATGGATGTGTCTCAGTTTGACACTACCAAAGCTCATGTTTTTCAGTCATGCAAGCATAATCTGCATTTCGATTTCTAGTTATTGGATGTTCTATGCAGTAGGTAAAAGAAAAATGTTTGGAAATACGCTGAAACTATTCAATAATGTACTTCTAGTTATGCAATTTTCATCTAATTTGAAATTCTAGCAATTCTTTTAATATATCTTTAATATTATGCCGGTGGTAGAAACATATATTAGGTACACTAAAGTGGCCCTTTACAATAAACCTTCCATTGCAACTCCTCTCCAAAAAATCTATTTTTACTTTCTCTTACTCCTAGTAAGTAGTAATAGAATGGTTGGACATACCGAGGAAAATAATGGTAAAGATCTTAAGTCAGGAGTAAGAGAAAGTAATGTAATCGTGTCAAATTTTCGATGTCGAGTTTTCACCGGAAATACACTATTTGATGTCCTCTAAGTTCAAAAAAGTTTTTTTTTTTTTTTTTTTTTTTAATGCCAAGTCATGATTGGCGTTCAGCCATTCGACTTCGAGCAGTCCAATATAAAATAGATTGATACTTATAGTTATCAGTCTGCCTAATTGGCAGTTGTTGAATGTCTAAAAGAGCTTGGCACTCATCTAGGTGAGGGCCAGTCATGTTCCCAACGCCACACAATATACAGGTAGGGCTGTTCACGACTCCAATTCGGGCAAGATGAGCCTGCAGGTAATCGTGTCCAGTGGCTAATCTGAAACAGGCAACTAATTGGTTTCTGGGGAGGTTATGGGGAATTCGTCCTCCCTGTTCAAGCAGAACCCTCCACCTTTTTCCTTCTGCCTGCCTTTCAAAACTCTCTATCGCCTCGGAGTTAAATTTATGACGTAGGAGTCTTTTCGTTGTCGCGTAATCCAGGGGAGCTTGCGGTTGATCTTTTAGCGATCCAGTTTTGCAAGACGGTCTGCTTCTTCATTACCCTGGATACCACAATGGCTGGGTATCCACTGCAGGCATATATCCCAACCCAAGGACAAAAGTTCTCCTATAAGTATTTGTGCTTCTAAAACATCGTACGACTCACTACTCACAAGACTGGTTAAAGCCTGAATGGCTGCTTGTGAGTCAACGAACAAAACTGCTTTCTTTACTGCCTCATTTTGGAGCGTTTTTAGTGCTAATAGAACAGCTTTTACTTCTCCGTCAAAATTAGAACAAAAACGTCCCACCGGTTCGGCAATCTGGAAGTCAGAAGTAAAAACACCTGCGCCAGCATTTCCACGTGCATCTAAGGCAGAGCCATATAATAAGTTCAAAAAAGTGGTTTTTAGCAAATAGTCTGTATGTATTAATAATAACATTCCCATCCCTGTTGCAGACCACCATGGAATATCTAGGTATGTACTTGGACAAAAGACTCAACGTGGAATCCTTATCCTAAAATGACAAGTGCTAAACAGTCGATACAGACTTCTTCTTAGACTACTTGACAAATGTTTCAACCTCTTATTAGACAGCAAAGTGCTTATAGACGACACAATTTTACGACCAATATAGACTTACGGGGGCTTAACCAAACAAACCAATTCGAAAAGAATCCAATCCCTCCAATCCAAAATCCTCTGCAAAATCACCCAAGCTCCGTAGGATTACGTATCTAACTTGACCTTACACAATGACCTAAAAATCCCTTACATCATCACAGAAATGATAACTTCCCGTTAAGAAAAATTTCATGAATCTCTCCTCTTTCATCGTAACCTTCTCGTCCTACAGTTGTCCTCTTCCTACATTCCAGGTAGTCCTCCCCGGCGACTGAAACGCCTATGACCGCGAGACCTACTATTTCACTAATATTTGTTGTGGATTCAGTTAGTGTGAAGCTAAGTTTGCTCTATGCAAGTCTGTGTTGTCACACTATCTGAAAAAACGCATCCTGAAGATGGGCGAACGCCCGAAACCGGTCGATGACCACAAAACGAAGCAGGCTACCACGGAAAATGTCTCTGATGATTTCACTAACAAACTGCTGCCTTAGTGTTTTACTGGGACATTAAACATTAAGTGACATTATTACTGAATAATGTCCCTCAAATGTGCACATGTCCTTATTTTCTTGCAATCATTTTTGCTTATTGTATTATTTATATATAGTTGTAGGAGACTTAGGGAATCTTAGGGCTGAAAGAATCTTAGGGAAATGCTGGGGGGACACACGCAGGGGTGCCCAAAAAAAAGTGGTTTTTAGAAAATAGTCTGTGTGTTGTATGTGAACAGCATAGCTCAGAATCGAAATATCATATCAGAATCCGACAGTGGGGTCATCTGTCAAAATTTCTCAATCGGAAGTATCACTTTACAAGTTGATTTTTTTTTTTTTTTACATTTTTGCGATTTTCTCAAAAATGGCTCCGATGATTTTCTATAAACTTGTTGTATTAACTAAACATACAAAGAGCTACAACTTTTATTTGAAACATTTCTCCATGAAAATTCATTTAAGGGCAGTTTTGTGGGAGGAGTGGGGTTACTGCATCCTCTAAAGTGCTATTTCAGTTTATTAGACAATTCTGTCATACAAATAATGTTAATTAGTAATAAATGTGTTGTTGAAATTCCGAATTTGGAAAAAAATAAAAAACAGATGACTGGAAGTGCGTTTACTATACCACTTTACTAAATGATTTTTTTCACTTTTTTTTCGCGATTTCCTCAATAGTAGCTCCAACGATTTTCTTGAAACTACATATATAAAGATGACAACTTTTAATTAAAACATTTCTTTGGAAAAATTCATTTAAGGGCACTTTTAAGGAAAGGGTGGGGTTATATATTATGTTTTTCTCTAAAGTGCTATCATATAGTTGATTATACGTACAATTCTATCATCCAAACAAAATTTGAGAACTGGAGTAAGAGGAAGTTGGGTCCCTAAACAACCCTGTGACTGGTGGAAAGCTTAGGCGATTCCAGTTACGGGGTTGGAGCCAACCCGAGCGTCCACGCCGCAGGGACTGGACAACGTGCTTTGCACGGCTAATCGGGCTCTGGCGGCAGACACCACTGCGGAGCTACACAACATTTACTCTGCATCCGCCGTGGTAACATGTTCACTTACTCACACCACAGACACACTAGCGATCTCACGCCGCCCTGACGGGGCCCACTCTTGGGCCTCCGAAAACAGGTCTTTACTTTAGAGAGTCTATTTGGACACTGGAGGACCTGGGGCGGATGTGGGGGAGCGGCTCACACGCTGGAGATTCGTCCAGGTACCTGTAGTGTAGGGACCTGGTGAGGAAACAGCAAACACCATACAGTTCAACACCACATTTACATATATTTCACCAACACTATATCCCCCCTTTCAAATTCTACAAAAAATATGGAAGAACAAATAAAGAAAGGCCCTCAGTCCGTGGCAAATGAGGGTGCGAAAATCACCACGAAGGTCTCCGGTGTTGTTGAGGAACAAGGCACACCGGTAGTCATGGCTACTTGTTCCACCAATAAAGATGTTGTAGGTGAGTTTAGTGGGGGCGCATCCTCGAGGCAGGAAACTGCCGGGAACCTCCCGGCTTCTCCTTTGAGAGAGGAGGGGTGCCTCCAAGCTAAAAGATTTATAAAGGCAAGCAAGCGGGGAATCTCGGAGTATTTCCTGTCTCTTAGTAGGATGGGTTTGAGGACCATGGTAGGAATAGTGACTGGACACACTTGGGTGCACAGTCACTTGTTTAACATAGGGAGGACGCGGAGTCCCATTTGTCAGAATTGTGATGACGGAGTTAGGGAAACGGTGTATCACTTCTTATGTCCAGTGTCCCCGTTTCGCTGGAACTAGGTTTCGTATATTTGGGAGGACACCACTCTCGCAGGATTGCCTGGGCGAGTTGGAGTTTGGGGATATCTTGAGATATTGTAGATTAACCGGCAAGTTAGCGGGGGAGATTAATTAAGGGGGTACGGGGGGATAAGAGCCACATAGGCTTAGGTCCCGCGCCTTTCGGGCACCCGTTCTGATAATAATAATAAGAGAATGTTGTGTGAGTGTATCACACCATATTGTTTTTTTTTATTAATAGTGTATAATAAACAGAGAAATAAAAAAATATGAACAATAACGAAAAGAATAAAAAGTACAATATGTTAAAAATGAAAAGAAATATATTATAGTACAATAATAATAGTTGAAAGACAAAAAATCCAGACAATGCAATATTGTCATCTGGACAACAAGGGAAAAGTACAGGTCACTTTTCTTTCTAGGAGAAAACTATTATACTGTGACAGCATTGAGTACACTATTTCTTCTTATTTTTCTGATAATGGGAAAATTCCATTGGTAAGACGTTAGTAAATCACCCCCCACTAGGGCCAATTTCTGAAATATAACTTCTAAGGTTACAATTCTTTGTTTTTCTATATTCCGAGTTTTGTTTAAGATGAAAAAAAAAAAAAAATCTGGTGCGAAATACGCACACAACTTTCTCTGGCTGCAGTTAACTGACAAAAATTGTTACTGATAAACATTGTAGTTAGTATACCAAATTTAATGAAATTCGTCGGAGTTTTTTTTTTTGGAGAAAATCGCAAAAATTGAAAAAACTGTTCAGTAAAAACGCACTTCCGGTTTATAATTTTCTCGAAACTCGGAATTTTGCCAATCTATTTATTTATAATTAATTTTATTTGGATGCTAGAATTGTATAATCAACTACGATAGTATACTTTAGAGAAAAACATAGCCCCATCCCTCCACCAGAAAAATCGCTCAAATAACTTTACCAGAAAAAATGTTTCAAATAAAAGTTGTAGCTTTTTATATGTGTAGTTCACATTGCAATTTAAAAAAAAAAAAATCGTTGGAGCCATTTTAGTGAAAATTGCAGAAAACTGAAAAATACTTTTCAGTAAAAATGCACTTCCGGTCATCCGATTTTTTTTCAAACTCGGTATTTCGATAACATATTTATTTCTAATTAATATTATTTAGATGATTTGAATTGTGTAATATAGTGAAATAACACTTTAGAGGACAACCTAAGGACAAACATCCTTCCCTTAAAAGTGCCCTTGAATGAATTTTTCCAATGAAAAGTTGTAATTCATTATATATTTAGTTGATATATCAAAATTAAAGGAAAATTGTTGGAGCCGTTTTAAAAAAAAAAAATCACAAAAAAACTGTAAAAAAAAAAAAAAAAAAAAAATTCAATAAAGTGGCACTTCCGCTTGAACAATTTTTACGCAAAGCTTACTCTCAGGCCTCCTGGTAGCACTTAAATGAAATATTAAGTTTGAACATTCTGCGATTTTTCGTTTTTGAGATATGCTGTCCTACATAGACACACACACACACACACACACACACACACAAACGGATCAATAGGTAAAAACCACTTTTTTTGGATTCAGGGGACCTCAAAACGGATGAAAACTCGATTTCGAAAATTTGACACGATCATAATACGTATTTTCTTATCAGCAATTTAGAGAAAGTAAAAAAAAAAAACTGGAGTGAAACACTAACACAACTTTCTCTTACTCCAGTTCTCAAAATTATAATTGACAAATTTTATAGTTAGTGTACCAAATTTAATGAAATTCGTCGAAAACTGAAAAAAACCGTTCAATAAAAGCGCACTTCCGGTTTACTAATTTTCTTGAAACTTGGAATTTTGGCCATCTACTTATTTCTAATTAATTTTGTTTGGATGATAAAATGGTATAATCAAATATGATAGCACTTTAGAGCAAAATATAATCCCACCCCTCCACCAAAAGTGCCCTCAAATGAATTTTCCCAGAGAAATGCTTTACATAAAAGTTGTAGATCTTTGTATGTTTAGTTTATATACAAAGTTTCAAGAAAAATCGTCAAAACTATTTTTGAGAAAATTGCGAAAAAGTGAAAAAAATCATTTAGTAAAATCGTAAATTAAACGCACATCCGGTCATCCGATTTTTTTCAAATTCGGAATTTCAACAACACATTTAATTGTAATTAACATTATTTAGATGACAGAATTGTCTAATAAACTGAAATAGCACTTTAGATATAAACCTCCCCCTCTCCCCCATAACTGCCCTTAAATAAATTTTCTCGGACAAATGTTTCAAATAAAAGTTGTAGTTGTTTGTATGTGTAGTTGATATACCAAGTTTAAAGAAAATTGTCAAGAGCCATTTTTGAGAAAATCGCAAAAAACGTAAAATAAACAACTAGTAAAGTGTGATACTTCCGGTTGAAGAATTTTGACAGATAACTCACCGTCAGATCCATGGTGTGGTAACTAAACGGAATATCAAATTTTAACTTTCTATGATTTTTTTTCGTTTTTGAGCTATGCTGTTCACATACATATACAGACATACATACACAAACACACCATTTCCTAAAAAAACACTTTTTTGGACTCAGGGGACCTCAAAACGGTTATTTCCGGTGAAAACTCGATATCGAAAATTTGACACGATTACAATACTTCCTCTTACTAGGAGTAAGAGAAAGTAAAAAATACTAAATATTCATACAAAAAAAGTAAGAAATAACAAGTCATTCGGTTCATTATACATACATTATACAGTCGATTAGGTATGTAAACGGTGTAGAAGCACAGGTAAACCATCCTTTGTTTCTTACAAAACATATTCGGATTTCCTTGTGTAAATATGTTGGAACAGCTGTGTATTTGTAGAAAAGAGCGAGTGTTTATAGAATGCACAAAGTCCGTCTGCGGTTGGTTGCATGCATCGGCTACCTCTGGAGATCGTGTTGTAAGTATGGTGAAGTGAAGGTGAAGATGAATGGAAGGTGTAAGGAAATAAAGGTGAGTTTATTTTTGATTAATACCTAGGATAATCACTAGGCCTATTATTTCTTCTTCCATAGTTTTTACTTCCTGTTGTAGTAGGCGATGGCCTCGGAAGTATTGGCGATCGTGTCAAATATTAGTAATTAAGTTTAAACCGGAAATATAATGTTTTGAGGTCTCCATGTTAAGGCGAAACTTGGTGTGAAACATTTCAAACGACTTTCACTTACAGCAGCAATTAATTACAATTTAATTGATAAATTTTTATTAAAATTGCAATTTCCACAAACATTTAATTGGGCTGGCAATAAACAAAGTGGTAAACGGTCCATAACATATTTACTTGAGCAGTCTTGCGCAGTTGGCAACATTCTGTATGATGTTTTTGGTGTTTGTTACGACCGCTGTATTCAATGTTGTAAATTGGATGTTGAGGTTTGGTCATACAAAAGAACTCTTTTTAAATTTCTACCGATGTTTCGGCAAATATATTGCCTTCTTCAGGGTAAAAATTTTCAGTTAGAATTATTTACAGACTGTAGTTTAACCCGTGATATACCATCACCAAGTGTTCAACATCCAATTTACAACAATTCTGTATGATCTTTTAGATTTCTGCGGTCATTTTTCATGAAAAACACTTGGATTTCCGGCTAGAAACCGACATTTCGCCCGTTTTACAATGAGCCTCTTCAGGGTCGTTACAACTTTGAAAGCTTTCAAGATGTAAAGCCACACAGACTGTCACAACTAAATAGCCAAGATAGTGCATCAGCAGCTAGTTAACGATGTACAGTTTTGTGAGAGGTATATTTTAGCCTTATTATAAATACGATTACTACAAAGTGCTGGAAGATAACAAAAATTCTGTCTGTACCATCTTCGACCGTTTCATCATAACCGACCGCCACCATACGACACAATAGGTCGGATATAGTCCTGGAACATAAGCCTGCCAAGCGAGTTTTCCTGGTAGACATTACGATTCCAAAAAAAAAAAAAAACGAAGAACTTGTCTTCACAAATTTGCAGAGAAAGAGTGAGGAAAGTATGCGCGGATTTAAGTGAGGAAATTTCGAAGATGTGGTACACTGAAAAAGTGTCCAACGCAGCATTGAAATGCTAAAAAGTCCGCCCCAGTTTATATATCCTACTTTTCAGGCGGGCTTGAACGGTCCAACTCCCACAAATTAGGTGTCGTGGAAGCACACACTTTACTATTAACACTTTTTAAACGAATATAAAAAAACTTAACAGCTATACGCGGGATTCGAACTATGGACCTTCTAGTTATAAGTCCATGCTCATAACCACTACACCAAACTCATGTTTATTGCAATATTTTAAGACTTTTTTAAATTCTGTATTTAAAGATCGTGTAACAAAAAAAAAAAAACAGATAAAGCAGTTCCAAGTGCCTTTAAAATCCCCCACCCCCACTATTAGAATAACAAACAAAACACTGAAAATAATTACAATATATATTGTTTCTTTAAACAAAATGTTTACACCTTAAGGTGAAAGCTAGTTAATGTTCTGGTAGCCAGCCGAAGGAGCAATTGTCAGATAATTGTCAATGGAACTTTGCCAAATTACCCTTTTGTCCTATATTTTTAATAATTTATATTTTTACAACTTTAATTATTTATTTTGTTCACATCTTAACAATAAATCTTATTCACAACCTTGTTATAATTTATTATAGAATAAAGAAAATAAATTATATTGTATTTTAATATTTCTCATTATATTAAATGAATTATTTTCAAATAGCCTTTCATATTTAGAGCATACACAATATTTCAATTTGAAAAAAATAAATATTTTTTCCCCAATAAAACACATTCAACATTAATACACTCAAAATTCATTTGAATGAATAAAAATGTGGATACACACCAGGGTATGTCAAAGAGGCACGAGGGCATTTTCAAAGAGGACACATGCCGATTGAAAATGAATCGACTTCTTTCACTACCTACGTTGCTTAAAAAAAAAAAACAAAAAAAAAACGCAAAAACTATTCCTAAAAAGTAACATTACAATATAATTAAAATATTAATATGAACGATTGTATATTTATATTAAAAAAATTACTTTTATTAAGTTAGTAAATAAAGTAAACAAAGTTAGTCTGTATAATGGCATTACCGCCATTATTTTTTCTAACTGAATTTACATTTTTTGATTGGTAAATTTTATTAAAAATCAGAATTTGGCTCTTTAGAGAAAAGACTGACGTCACCCGCAATATACTTCATAAAATAAATTTACATGTAAAAATTATGCAAAATAAAGGTATAATACTTTATATTTATAGTTACAATTTATTTTTAAAGTTACAATATCTAAAAATATACTAAAACAGCAAAGTGCCCAAGGCTAGGCGTGATTTATTTAAAAAAAAATTTTAAAGGTAAGCGATGAGTAAAAAAAAAAAGAAAATGAATGAATGAAATGTTTGTGTGTTAAACAATAATTGTAAAATGTCTTCAATTATTAATTAAAAATAATTATTTCAAAATATTACTAGTTTTATGTTTTATTTATGTTCCCAGAATTAGAATTACCTTCAGCTAATTTAAGTTTATTCAGTTATTTATAAGTTTAAGCTATAACAGGTTTATCTAGAAGTTTTATTTTAACTTTTTGAAAATAATTAACTAAGGACACTACCAAGAAAAAAAAGTTCATTTTTTTGTTTCTGTTTTAACAAAAAATAGAAAACTGAAAGTGATATTGCTAGTAATAGGAATTCATTCCAAAATTAAACTTTCTACTTCTTATCAATAAACAAACTTTATAAATTTAGATATAAAATAATCAAAACTGATTCCAAACCAAAACGTAAATGTTTACTAATAAACTTCTTCCTGGTTAAGAGTTATTTTAAAAATAGCCGTGTGGTTTTTACCAGGATAAGTGTACATGTGCACAACATTATAAGTATAATGTTTTGTTTTTTTTCCTTATAACCTCTTTATAACACTTGAATTTCATTTTTCTAGATTGGGGAAAAAACAATTTTATTTATAATATTTCTTCGGCGATAAATAAAGAGATAAAAATAACCATACAAATAAATAAGAACATAAAAATGAAGGGAAATTATAAAATTATAAATTAAAGACTCACGGCAATCGTTGAATAAGTTCATAATTATTACAATAAACTAGTGCCTAAAGTTCTACTTTTTCTCACTAGTGTGTAGCAGTAACATTCAACTCTAATTAGCCCGACATCTAGTGACAATACGCGTAAACAAGATCAAAACAATCCCAGGTAAAAGAGATTTAAGAGAGAAACACATTATTGTAAACAAAACAAATTTATAACAGTGCAGCTGCTTAATTATATTAAGTTGGTACAACACAGTGCATACTAATCAGTTGTGAGATATTTTGGAGACCAATAGAGATGTTAATCTAGGTAATGTTCAATGTATTTATCAACGTTAAGATATACATTAGTAATAATTAGAATAAAACAATACAATCCATTCACTATACATACTAACTATAAATATGGTTACTTACTATAATAACCAGCATGTACAACAGAATTCCTTCAACCAGAGGAGTCAGTTTGGTCGGTTCAAAACCGATTTCTTCAAAAAATTGTGAAGTCCTTTTCGGGATTGCTCCTCGGACTTCAAAGTGCCTTTCTCCAAATCTCTCTCTACATTTCTCCTGGAAATATTTAAGACGCTTCTCATATATCTCTTTCTCACTCATATCAAAACTTTTCTCACTTTATCAAACACTTTTTCACTTTTATCTTCCATACATCACACTTTTTCTTATATATCAAACAGAACAGATTATACAAGCCAGGCAGTATTTGACTTGAATTAATATACATTCTCAGTTTTTGTACATTTTCATATATATTTCTTTTTTATATTCACATAAATTAGCAACTAATTTATACAGAGTAGTAGAAAAAATTTAAGATTTAACTAGTGAACGAAGTATTTTTTTATAACTCTCATAAAACTCTGAACTAAGTGTGTAAAAGTCATTCTTTTCTCATTTGTTAAATAAATAACAATAACCGGAAAGGACTTCCTCTTGTTGCAGTCCATTTAATTGTTAAATTTTCTTGAAAGATGGAATATTTACTAACCGTTAAGTGATGCTAAATAATATAAATATCCCTGACAGATTATGCCTAACGTCATTGCATCTACAAAATAACCCTAAAACCAGATTTTCTGGAAAATAACATGAATAGCGTTAAATCTGTTAATTAGTATAATTTATTTATTTATTTACTTTTAAATTGTGGAAATGTTTTCGAGAACATCACGAACAACTGAAGAAATTATTCAAGATGATAGATTGGATCTAATTCTTTGGATCGGAAGCCTCTTGCTTCGTGTATATTTTTTTTTTTGTATTTATACATTATATTCCATTGGTACACAAATTCTCACACACAAATGCCTGCACATATCTTTTGAGAGAGAGGAAATTCTTCGCTAAGAATACATATTTTATTCTTACTTGGAAGACTTCAAATGTATTTTTTTGAAAACTTATTTTCGATTTTTTTTTTTTTTAATTTAAGGCGCGTCAGTGACTATGGTCATTTGCGCCCGGAGCCTTCTCAGTGCACTGCCGGATTCGGACGGTGTTCTTTCGTTACAGACAGTGAGCCATAGCGGCTCCTAGGAAGAAAAAATTTGAGCGAGAGCAGTACAGTTCAGGACAGTTTACAACAATAACAACCAGTCAGCAACCTATCTACTACCTTCTACTAAGCTAGTTTGTCTCTTTATATTTCTTTCCTACCTACCTAACTTCTACATACTTGTAAAGTCCTTGCAGTTTCTCTAAAATCCGTTCTCTCTAATTGTCTCTCCTTCTGACAAAGTCAAATTTCATTAAATTTAATATAACAAAATCAAAAGCAATGATAATTGGCAGTAGAAAATATATAAATACAATTAATTTAGACTATATTTCCAAAATTACTGTTAATAACATAAATATACCTTATTTTACGACTGCGAAATGTTTAGGTGTGACGATTTCTAACACGTTATCTTGGAATAGCCATGTTAGTAATATTTGCAATAGTATTTATAAATCTCTATACCACCTAAAACTCCATAAAAATATATTGCCTATATCTCTCCGTAAACAGCTAGTTTGTACTCTCATACTTCCTCATTTTGATTACTGCTGCCTGGTATATACTGATCTTACTGCGGAACTTAACACCAAACTCCATAGATCACTTAACTCCTGTATCCGTTTTATATTAAATATTAGGAAAGACGAACATATTACACCACATTACTTTACTTTAAACTGGCTTAGTGTTGACTACTGTAGAAAATACTTTATGGGTAATTTCATATACCAATTGTTTAGGACACAGACTCCAAAATACTTATATGACATGTTTACACAAAAAGCTGCACTAGACTTAAGAACTACAAGGACTGTCGATTCCAGACTTTACGTACAACCACAAAGGACTGTAACGTACCAAAATTCTTTTACTGCTGCTGCCAGTAGACTCTGGAACGACTTACCTACTGACTTGACCAACAAGAAATCACTGCCTAGTTTTAAGTTTTTTTATTACAATCATTTGTTTGAATTGTACAAAGGAGATTTTTAAGTTTGTATATAGAAGTTATTATTTTTTTTCTTTTGTTTTATATTATTATATTAATAATTATTATTACTATTATCATTATTTTATTAATTTATTATTAGTAGTAATTTTTATATGTGTAAATATTTTATACAAAATTATAAATGTAAATAGTAATTAAGAGTTTATTTCAGTTTAGTCTCTCAGATCAGAGAAAATATTTTTAATATTGTAAATTTTATTTGTTGCTCTTTAGGGACATAAGTCCCAGAGCATAATAAATTCATCTTTCTTTCTTTCTTTCTTCTCACATCCATTATATCGATCTTAAAAATCTTAAACTCTTAAAAATGGAACTTAAAAATCAGGTAAAACATCATTAAAACAAAACAATATTCCAGTTTATTTATAAAAATTGATAAAAAAAAATATTTCCTATTTATTCTTTAAAATGACTTCCTCGGCTTAAACGGCACAAGCGCAGTCGCTGCCCAACATATTTTAAAGTTGCTAATCGTATCATGTCTGCCGGAATTGATAAGCAGGTTTGGATTAGGTCTTCTCTAAGTGCTTCTGGAGTGGTTGGTTTCTTGGTATAAATTTTTTTCTTTGAAATATCCCCAAAGAAAGAAATCAAGAGTGGTAAAATCTGGCGATCTGGAAAAGTCAGCTTACCGGTCCTGCCTCCTGATTCAGCGGTTACTGAACTTCTCTCCTTCACCATAGTTTTTTCTTCCTTAGGGAATCTTAAAATATGTGTGCAAACTTAATTTCGAAAATTTAGCACGATGTATAGTTCCTCTTACAGGAGTTTAGTAAAACGTTGAAATTAATATGAGAAAGAACAGCTGTAGGCTTGGCAATGGAACAAATAATCTGAGATTAAATGGACGATTCGCGTAAATAACTATTGACTATCTCCCTTCTATGTATGTCATGTCATCACAGTTACCCTACCACCAAACTGTCCCACCACACACACTCTTCCATGGACCTAGTTCCATTACATTCGCCATTGTTATTCTCATGTAACTAATTCCAATACTGATGTTACAATCCCTGCAAAACATTGTTATTTACCCAACTCGTTATCTTGTGATACTAAAAATAAATAAATAAATAAATAAGGGACTTTAAAAACTTAAAGCAATACAAATCTAGTTTACAAACTCGTCCAAACTATTCCTATTATTATATTTTTAAATCATTTAAAATATTTATATATATTACAATTTTGTTTTTGTTTAATTTAATTTTAATTTAAACAAATCTTTACACTTACTTTTTTACTTTTATGGCGTTTCCCCTCATTGAGTTCGCCTCAAGTCAGACGTTCTCTCCACAGCGTTCTATCCCTCCAATCTCCATCTCTCAGTCCTCTCCCCATCATCTCCTCCTCTATCTCTTCGTCCCATCGACGTGCTGGTCTTCCTCTTTTCCTCCTTCCAGAAGGGGCCCAATTCCGCACCTTTTCCGGCCACCTGTCTGGGGCCATTCGTCGCACATGCCCATACCACCTCATCTTTCTCTCCACTACTTTTTGACTCATCCTTTTCTCTATGCCCATTTCCTCCAGTATAGCCTCATTCCTTATCCGGTCCGCCCTTGTTCTCCTTAGACATCTCCGCCAATACTCCATCTCCACAGCATTCACTTTTTTCATTAAATTGGCTGAGGTTGTCCAAGTCTCAGATCCGTACAGTAAAATTTCCTCTATAATGGAACAGAAGATCCTTCTTTTATTCTCCCTGGATATACTGGTGTTCCAGAGGATGGAGTGAAGCATTCTTACAGTTTTTTTGGCCTGCCCGCTTCTTGCCCTCACTTCCGCACTACATCCTCCCTCTTCATCTAGAATCGAGCCCAAATATTTGAAAGCTTTCACTTTTTTGATCCTGTACCCATCCACTTCCAAATCTTCTTGTACATTTCCTCCGATCACCATGTACTCCGTTTTTAGAAAATTTTTTTCTTGCCCCATTGTTCATACTGGCTTTTCAATCTCCTTAGCATAAATTCCAGATCCTCTCTGTCCTGGGCAATCACCACTTGATCGTCTGCAAAAAGTAGGGAGCTAAGACACTCATTGTGCACTGGTAAGCCCATTCCCTGACATCTTCTCATCCAGTCCTGCAGGAGTCTCTCTAAATAGATTTTAAAAAGAGATGGGGCCAGACAGCAACCCTGTTTTAATCCCTTTGAGGCTAGGAACTGTTTGGATAGTCCTCCACCTTGTTTGATTTGATACATATTCCCCTCGTGCATTTTTTGAATTGCCTCAATTAGGCCAATTTCAATACCAGCTTCTTTAAGGGCTTTCAACACCATAGACCTAGGCACATTGTCATAGGCTTTCTCCAAGTCGATGAAAGCCAAATGCAGTTCTTTATTTCGCGCTTTACATTTTTCCACAATTTGCCTCATGACAAAAATGTTGTCGATACATGAGCCGGCCCGCGGTAAAGCCGCTCTGTTCTTTTAGGGTGCTATAACTTTCTTCCAATTTATTCCTTAATATTCTGCCAAAAACTCTTGAAATAGAGCTCTGCACACATATTCCTCTATAATTTTCACAGAGGCTTTTATTACCTTTCTTGTAAATTGAAGAAATATATCCCAATTTCAGGTCATTTGGTATGGTATCTCCCTTCAATATCGAGTTTAACAAATCCTTCAAGGCCGATACTATCATTTAGCCTCCCTCCTTCAAAAGTTCCATCGGGATATCGCCTGGGCTGGGGGCTTTACGATTTTTCGATTGCTTTAAAGCTTTACGCACTTCTTTACACAATTTAAGAAAATAAATCAAATAAGAGAAAGAATATCTTATCCCACTTTTATCTGATATATCTAATAAAACACTTTGATTCAACAATCATGTTTGGTCGCGGCACCTTTGAGCATTAACTTTGCTTCGCCCTTTACTGCCTTTTTTATTACTGCTCTACTGTTTAATCCCTTGCCATTTCCAAATTATTATTTCCTTTTTTTTCTTTCATCGCCCGCCTCGTTCTCACGCCTCCTCGCATTTTTACCTCTCTTTTTCTCTTCGTGGTGGGATTGTCGGCACCTTTATCTCTCGGGGTTTGCCCCTTTCTTACTTTCCCACACCCTTCAAACATCCTCTATTTCTGCAAAATTTCTTCACTTGCTTTCTATCTCTCGCCCGTACAACAGTGTTTGTGACCATTCTTCTTCTGTCGTCCTACTTGTTAACCGTTGTGTGTCAGTTCATAGTTCGCCTTATGCTCCGATTTAGATCAATTGTACGCGCCTTCGCCTTACAAGTTAACATTTATTACCTTGTTAGCGATAAAATTCGTCTGCCCCTTCTTCAGGAGCAGTCATCTTCCGCGCCTTGGTTGCTTCACTACTCACAGCAGCGTCAACAACAGCGTCATCCGATTCACCGAGCCCTCTGCTTCCTTTATCTGCGCCTAAATTCCTTTCTCATTACGTCCTTGCACCCGAACTCACTCTCTCTCTCTCACACAAACACACACACACACACACAACTCACACGCCACGTGTTCCTTTCCCAATCCACCTATCGCCTCATCGCCTCTTTGAGTCATCATTCGCCGTCATCAGCAGGGTAAGTTTCGCCTCTTTTTATTTCAGCTATTTTCTTCATCTTTTACATTATTACTTGCTTTTGTATTTTATCTCCTTGCTCGCCACTGCACCTGGGTGTCTGCCGCGCAGACAAATCTTATGTGTTAAGTCAGGGATTAAATCATTTTGTTTTCTTGCAAGTAAAAAAGGATATTTTTATTAATTAAATAACACTGCAAAGAAATCTTGAACGTTCAGCGTATCACAGGTCCTGTTGCTCTCTCATCACAAGTCTTAAAAATTGGAATTTTTTACATTCTCACAATTATTTCTGTAATGCCGATTAAGTATTACGAATATTTCAAATGTCTGAATTTCCACCACAAATCTAATTTTGAATTTTCCTACAAAAGGGAAAATTTTGTTTTTAGCGAATGATATTTATGTATGTCTGTGTGTGGACAGGTGGTTTAGTTGTGTAAATGTTGTGAATAAAATATATCTCAAAAAGAAATAAATCAGGAAATCTCAAAACTTGTTATTACATTGATCTTTTAAGTTTCCGCGGCCATTTTCATAAAAAGTACTTCAAGTGTTCCGGGTAGCGTCAGTGGTTTGCTAGAAACCGAATGATCGATCGCACATATTGCAATGAGCCTCTCCAGGATCGTTTACACCTTGAAACTATGTCGTTGTCCCATTAGCTATCATGGTGAAAAGATCCTGAAGAAGCTCATTATGGCAATATGGGTAAAACGGCAAACCATTGACGCTGTGATATTACATTTCCCGCTCAGCTATGTTCCAGGTTTCTTCTTAAATTTTAATTTTTATGTCAGCTGATTTTTTCTTTTTCTTTAAACAATCTGTTCTCTCAGCTAATTAACCAAAATACATGAGAGGCCGGATGTTGTCTAGGTTTTTCATTTATCCAAATTCCTCAAAAATTTCATTACGAAATTATATTTTGATTATGAATGTAACAGTCAAGTTTCTTCTGGTGTTACACAGACGGTTCCAGAATGGATGGTAGGTCTGGAGCTGCGGTCTATTTTGAGACCGGAGATCGTTAGGCAGTCTGTCTTGGTGAATGGACCACACTTTCCAGAGTTTATGCTATTCTTTGTTGTGTCTTGAATGAGAGGTACGTAACACTAATTTAAAAGGTTTTTGTATCTGCTCGGACAGCCAAGCTGCGCTGAAGACTTTCATATGTCTTCAGTTCTTGGTTGGTGTTAGAATGTTCTAAAAGACTGGAAGAGCCTCTTCTCTGAAGGATGTTCATCTAGTCTGAGTGCCATGTCAAATGGGAATTTTTGGGAATGAGGAGGTGGATAGGTTTGCCAAATTAGGCGCCTCTCTTCCTTTCATTGGTCCCGAGCCTGTTGTTGGCGTGTCTTCTGGCCATATCTGTCAGGCTTCCAGACATGGACAGCTTCACAGCATTCATCCTTATGGATGGGCTCAGTTGGTTTTCGGCAGTCCAAAATGCTCATCGGGGGTGCGGACAAGGCCATTAGTGAGACGTTGCTGTGTTTTTCACGGAAGCTCTCTCAGGCATCTGGTTGGATCTCTTACTGGACATTGTGGTTTAAGGAGACATCTCTACATAATGGGGCTCATGCCGGATCCATTTTGTAGAGTCTGTGAGACAGAGGAGGAAACACCCATCCATCTTATGACTGATTGCCTGAGTTGTGAGGAAATTAAGTTCAGGACCTTTGGTCGGAATAGGATGTCTGTGGAATAGCTTAGGCTATTTCCCCTTAAGGTTATTGTCCGATTTGTTCGGACTGCAGTGAATCTTAGATGGATTAGATCCGGGTCTGGATTTTTGTTCGAGACCCCGTTTGTTGTTGTTTTTCTTGGGGTAGCTGTATGGGTCCAGTGAGGCTTTGGATAGCGTAGAGTTTGGTCCCTCCCCACAGACAAATAATAATAATAATAACAGCCAAGTTTATGTCACGTTCGATACTATCCGATATTAAACTAGTTTCGATCAGTTCACAAATCATTGAGGATCAATCAACTGACGAATTTCTCTTACTGCAAAATTAGTTCAATTACAAAATTAATAAATTTTCTATCGAGTTGTAAAAATTTTTTATTTTCAGTGTTATATACAAGTATATTTATGTTAGCATAATGTTAGTTGGGACCCTTGACTCAGATAGTCTTTTCAATAGTTACATCGCAGTCCAGAGGGCAGCGCCAGTAGCATTGAAAGACTCTAAAAATCAAATTTGGAATTCTACTATTCCTAACATCATATAGGTGGTACTAGGGGCGAGATTAGCTCAGTGGTAGAGCACTGGACTAGCAACGCGGAGGTTCCAAGTTAAAATGCAGCAGTGTTGCCCATAGATTTTTCTCTACAGCTCACTGTTCCAGTGATGGGTAATGTTGTCAGTCACAAGTGACTACCACTATATTTTTTCAGGCCGGCAGTGCATTGAGAAGGCTCCAAACTTTGGGGTAACTATATGGGCCCATAGAGGCTTTGGTTAGTGTCCGGCTTGTCCCTTTTTCCGGACTGAACTGAAGTAGTATTTTTTAAGAAAGAAAGTTTGGCGCTACTGCCTTTCTCAGCAACCCCCCCCCAAACAATTTTCCCAGCAAAATCTTGCAAATAAAAGTGGTAGGTATTTATGTTTTTTGTAGATAATAATATACGAAGTTTAAAAGAAATTGTTAGAGCTATTTTTTGAGAAAATCTGGAATAACTGAAAAAAAAGAAGAAAACAATCATTCAGTAAAGTCGTATTTCCTGTTGATGAATTTTGCACGAAACTTTTGTATCAAATACGATGGAGGTACCAAAAACGAATACTAAGTTTAAGCTTAACACACACACACACACACACACACATATATATATATATATATATATATTATATATATTTATACATTGTAACGCAGCCACTGGTGGCACCTAGGAGAAAAAGCAGGTACCTCAAGTTCTCCTAGTGGCCGCTAGGAAGCGCTGGCGGCGCGCTCTAGCCCTTTCAAGAACAACCTATAACCTTCTAGACCCTTCTCCACCGGTATAAATAGTGGGACCACAGAGAGCTAAAGAGAGTTTCTAGTTACAAACGAAGACTACGTTTGTGATAAGTGTTTAAAAAGTAAACAAAGTGAACTTCTGTGGTTTAAACTGTGAATTAATTATTATTAAGTGTTGTATTTGCAATTTATTGTGTAAAACAATAAATTGGTGTTTTTCTTATTGAAGTTTAAGTATTTTATCTAAACGAACCCACTTAAAACTAGTTGCAGTTGCTAGTTTAGAGGGAAAAACGTTACAATACATATATTTCCGATGAAAAAAAAATCGAAAAATTGTTTCGATCGCATTACTTCCTCTTATTAGGAGTAAGAGAAAGTAAAAAAAGTCAAATATATTTGAAAACAAAAAAAAATCTGGTGTGAAACACTCACACAACTTTCTCTTATTCCAGTTTTCAAAATTGATTTTGACAAATTTTATAGTTATTGTACCACATTTAATGAAATTCGTCTAAAACTGAAAAACTGTTCAGTATAAGCGCACTTCCGGTTAACTAATTATTTCTTGAAACTCGGGATTTTGGCCATCTATTTCTTTAATTTCTATAATCTATTTCTTTAATTTATATCTATTTTCTTTAATTTTGTTTGGATGGTAGAATTGTATAATCAACTATGATAGCACTTTAGATAAAACATAACCCCTCCCCCAAAAGTTCCCTTAAATGACATTATCAAATAAAAGTTGTGTAGCTCTTTATATGTATAGTACACATTTGTACGTAAAAGAAAATCGTTGAAGCCGTTTTCGAGAAAATATCAGAAAAGTGAAAAATACATTTCAGTAAAAACGCACTTCAGGTCATCCAATTTTTTTCAAACTTGGAATTTCAACAACATATTTAAGTCTAATTAATACTATTTAGATGACAGAATTGCATAGTAAACTGATATAGCACTTTAGAGGACAACCTAACCTCACTCCTTCCCCAAAAGTGCCCTTAAATGCCTTTTTGCCAGAGAAATGTTTCAAATAAAAGTGGTAGCTGTTTGTATGGGAAGTTCGAAAAAAATCGTTTGGAGAAAATCGCAAAAAAGTAAAAGAAAGCAACTAATAAAGTGGTACTTTCGATTAAGGAATTTTGACAGGCGACCATTGTCGGATCTGATGGTGATATCTAAACGGAATATCAAGTTCAAACTTTCAACGGTTTTTCGTTTTTGAGCTATGCTGTTTACATACACACACACACACACACACACACAGACCATTTTCTAAAAACCAGTTGTTTGGACTCAGGGGAAATCAAAACGGATATTTCCGGTGAAAACTCGATATCGAAAACGATTACAATACTTCCTCTTACTAAGATTAAGGGAAAGTAAAAAAATTGTATACAAAATATAGGAATAAACCTCTATTTAGTTACAGTTAAACGAGAAGCTCATATAGTGCAAGTAACTTCCTTCATTCTCAGAATTATTTAAAATCATTTAAGTGAAATAAAAAAAAAAAATGTAAAGTGTTTACACTTTACAAAAATAACCTAAACAGTATAATAAATAAATTTCTGATAAAAAAGAGCAAATGGAATACCATCTGTTACAATGTTTTATTTAACTTAATTTACACCAGTAATACTTTATTATACTGCCAGTAGATTAGATACATGTTCTCATTGGGACATGTGTACTATTAGAAATGTATGAGGAAAGTCCCATTGAACTTTATTACAAATCGAACTGTTCTACTTTTTCAATTCATTCCAGTAAATAACGCTGCAAACTTGCAATTATTAAATAATGTTGCACAATTATCAAATTATAATTAAGAAGGCATATATTAAATCGCTAAAACCATAACTTAAAATTAATAATGATATTTAGAGTGTTTATTACAAACGCATAGAAATATAATGAAAAAAACTCGAAAAGCTATTTTATAAAATTGCAGTTTCGGATAATCGATTATCTTGAAACTTGGAATTCAAGCAATGAATTAAATGAACGTTCATGTTGAAGATTGTTGGTATGTTTTCCAGAAAACTGTAGAAACCTGGAAAAAAAAAATTATCTAGTAAAATAGCATTTCCGTTTGAATAATGTTGCCCCAAACTTTTGATGTTAATTGCGCTTAATAGTGCTCCAACGGTTTATCATGTTGAGTTCATGTGATGCAATTGTTCGTTGGTTTAACAAGGGTACTGTGTGTGACAGAAACATAATCTTTATATTGGATATGAGAAGGAGAGCATTGATTAAAAAATTAATTTAGGGGAATGGGATAGAAATAAACAATGAACACTGTATAATAAAATAGAAACAATAACTGCGAGGACTTTACACTTTGAATAGATATTAGAGAATAAAGTAGCGAGAGAATAATAAGGAGAGAGACAGACTGGCTGAGTAATTAGAAAGGTAGAATGATGTCTTCTGAATGGTATTAAAAATTGTTGTAAAAACCCTTTTATTGTAAAGGTAGAATGTAGGAATAAGGAAAACAATGACAATGCGAATGTAGTAGTGAGTGGTGCGCGCGTATGCAAGTGAAAGAGTTAGAGTGGATAGTCAGTCAGTGCCCGGCACGTGTAGATACCAGCAAGCCTAGTTGGTGGCTTTTCAACGGCTTTTCACCGGTCTTTGGCGCATCCCTCCGGAAGTGAAGGTTCAGCGGTCAACCTACAGCCGAACTTGGGATTTTCTGCACCTGAGGGACCCAAGGAGAGCACCAGGATCTAGACAAAAGAACAGATTGGACTGGAGCAACAACTACTTCGGGGTGCACCCAGCTAAGTTATTATTATCTTTACTATTACAAGATAAGTTATTATTATTATTATTATTATTATTATTATTATTATTATTATTATTATTATTATTATTATTACAACTATTGAAGAATAAGATAATTTTTATTATAAGTGTGGCCAGATAAATTGATTAATATTATTACTATTATTAAGGCCTAGGGGCGGGTGTTGGTGTAGTGGTTATGAGCATGGACTTGTAAGCGGGAGGACCCCAGTTCGAGTCCCGCGTATAACTGCTAAATTTTATATTGATATGAAAAATATTAACAGTAAAGTAGGTGCTTCCGCCCCCGTCCACGACACCTAATTTGGTAGTTGGACGTTAAGCCCGCCTGAAAAAAATTGGCATTACTTTACTTTTACTTTACTTTATTATTAAGGCCTAAGTTAAGTTATTTCCTATTATCATTACTGTAGGATTAATTAATTATTATTATTACTATTATTGAAAGTTATCATAATAATTATAATTGGGAAACTTAAGTTATAGTGTGAATCTTTTAAGAGTTGATGCAGAAAATTGTGTATTTTATTTGAGGAACTTGTTTTTGTTTTTCTATATATTGGGTTATAGTTAATACAATTATACATAGATACATATTATATCATTGTTTGTTTTTTCTTTTTTTTATGGTTATTTCCAGGTACCCCTCTTCCTTTTTCTTTTTGTTCCTTTTTTTCAATTTATAATTTAGGGGTTTCGTTAATTTTCCCAACTCAAATCGAACACAATGTGACGCCCAACCTTAATTTTTAATTTCTTTTATTTTGCTTTATTTCCTTTTTAACCCACCCCTTCTCCACTGGTTAGCTATATTTATATATATTTATATATAAATATGAATAGAATACTTCTCCCTAGTCTGGCCAATGTGGGGGAGTAACTAATGTTTGATTCAACTAAAGTCTGATTCTTCGCTCTTCGGATCCCGTGTATCTTTAATGACTCGGATCCTATTACAAGTTAAAGTCAGCACTCTTTCCTTTTTATACGAATTTGAGAGAGTCTTTACTCTGACGATGCATGAGAATCTGAAACCAATCTTTTACATAAAATTGACATTTCAGAGTGAGTCTAACGTCACTTCTTCTAAGAACATTACAAATAAATTTCTCGTAAAAGTCATATGTAGGTCTCGGTCTACATATGTAGGTAACAGGGTTTACAAAAGTTAAAGAAAATCTTTGTAGCCATTTTGTAGAATATTTCAAAAACTCAAAAAACATACGCAGAAAGTGATACTTCCAGGGCTGAACAATTTTTTGACAGATCCCTTATTGTTACCCAAACTTAATGTCAAATTTGAATATCCTGCGATCTTTCGTTTATAGACTATGCTGTTTACATATATATATAAAACAAACAAATACCCACTGAGACTATTTACTAAAAGCCAAGTTTTTTTTTTTGTACTCGGGTGAGATCACAAGAAAATGTATTTTTGTGAAAACAATTTCTAACATTTTACACGATTTTTTTTAACAACCATAAAAAAATATAATAAAATAATCTGAAGGATGGTATATTCTGAGAATAAAAGGCACTTTTTCAAGTAAGAGAACTTTTTATTTGCAAATTAAAAGCTTAAAAGCGCAAATCTGCTCGAGTGTAATGATCAGTAAACCTTGTAACATTTTCCCGCTGGTATAAGGACAGCTGGCTCTAAAGATCATTTAAAATAATAACTAAAGACTCTAAAGTCTCAAAATAATTTCCTAAAGAAAACTGCTGAAATGTTCAGCAAGAATACACCAATTAGTAGCAAATCACAGTCTATTCTGTTCCAAGAATCTAATTAAGCTTAGTTCAGAATTTTCTATTTCCTTTTTACAACTTTCTACTACTTTCCTCATCTAAAGAGGAAATCCTATATACATTAAGTTCCTTTTCCTGCATCATAGTCAAAAACCTCTAAAAGGCTTAAAAAGAAAACAGATAACTGGAGAGTGCAAGGGTGGAATTGGGAAAACGGGGAAAATGTAGCGAAAATAGTTTTACTTACTTACTGCTCCACAGTATTATCATCTATTTCGGTGAAATAGCTTAAACCAAATTTTGTTTAGATTAAAATTTAATTTTCCTTTCCATTAAATCCCTTCCCCCCCCAAAATTGATTTGTCAAATTGTTTAAAAAAAAATACTAACTTGGTTCTCAAAAGAATATATTTATTTATTTTTTTAGTTTAAGGCGCGTCAACATCTATGATCATTGACTAGGAAGCTTTCACAGTGCCCTGCCGGCCTCCGGACAGTCTACTCTCGCAGCCCCGCTCTAGCGGTTACGTCGCCCCGGACAAAAAAAAACAAATTACCGCCCCTTAAGAATATATATTTGTAATGTGTAGACCTTTAGGAGAAATGTTGGAAAAATATAAATTATGATTTTAAAACATATTAGCAGAAATATATTTAGTATCGACTTATTATTACTTAGTACAATATCAACATTGAGTTTTTACGAAGGTTGGGTGAAACAATGAGGGACAGTTAGAAAAGTAGAATAACTTTACTTACAATAGAAGAGAATTTCCCTTCCTTCCACTGTTCAATGGAAGGAGGAAACATATATATACTAGATCAAATTTGTGTTATGGGAATCGGAGTACGTAAAAAATTAGTGCTATCCAAAAATGTATAGTAGTGATACAGTGTAAATCCAAATTTCAGCCAAGTTTATATATGTAAGTCTTATTATAAATTAATTCCTTTCATTTTCTGAAATTAATTATCTTTTAAAGACAAGATTTTAATCGATATCTATTTTCACATATTCTGTTATTATAAAATATAGACATTGTAATAATGATCTATGTATTATTTATTTTACATCCTCTCCTAGTTCAGGTGAACACAGACCTCATGAGATCCCTTTAGAGAAGATTTCAAATATGAATTATAATTATTTACTATTTTGAATTTCTTTTTTATACCCCCCCCAATTATACATAACATTACAATATATATATGAGCAAGTCCATGCATGTTCAAACAAAAGCTGGAGCAGCGCTCTGGTCGCGTGCTAATGCTCTCCTGAGAAGTATATGCTTGTTAAACAAGTTCAAGCATCGTCCTTTACAAATTCTGCACTAATTTTTCAAGAACCAATGAATAATAATATCCATTTTTGTTATCGGTTTGTTATTGGCCAAGAGTAAAAAAACATGAAAAAATTACGTAAATAAAAATATTCTAAGAAAGCTTACACAAATCACCATCAGAATACCAATTAATCTTTTAGATTTTAATAATAACAATGTTTTTGTGTCTACTTGTAAAATTTTCTTTCCATTTGCGTTCCGAAGAAATAAAATTAAAGGTTGTTTATTTCTGTAGGCTGCTAAACTCTTGTTTGATATTATGGGTTGTTTTCAACTCCAATGATTATGAACCAATTTTCAGCCTGAATTTTTCTTTATTATATATTAATTAAATATATAAAAACATTGTTTTTCCTTGTGACGTTTCAGCAATACGCTTCTAAGTATTCATTTAGAACGGGTCAACTCAACTTTCAGTAAGTTATCTCTATGCTTTTTCAAAAATTATTATTTCACATTTATGAATAAATTTATTTAAAAAATTTTTCTCTCTTTAGGCCTGTTTAAACAAAAAATTAATAATTTGCAAACAAAAGTAAATTTAAAAAAAATAAATTAAATTAGTGACCACGTGTTGGAGAAACCAACAATGACGCAGATAAAAATTAAAATCCAAGTCTTTTAAAAGAAATTAACTACAACCCTTATCAAAAAGGAAAATATAACAAAATAACGACGTTTAATTTTAAAATAAATTGATCAGTAAAATACAGAAAAATAACTAATTTTGGTAAGTAACTTGCTATTAATTTGTGGACGCTAATAATTATTGTAATAATTTGCTAAAATCCATGTAAGTGATAAAAAATGAACCTTATATTACTTCTTTCAAATTGTATATTAATTACAGATATGAATTAATTTGATAAAATAGTGCTACCTGTTTGAAAATGGCAAGCGTATTGCTGAAATGTCACAAGGAAAAACAATGTTTTTATATATTTAATTAATATATAATAAAGAAAATTCAGGCTGAAAATTGGTTCATAATCATTGGAGTTGAAAACCCATAATATCAAAAATTAAAGGGTTTTCATTTCGTCCAACAGTAAACAAGCTTCGGGTATTCCGTATCTTAGCTCCGGTAATAATATTGGTTTCCAAGATTTATACAAGATTCACTAAAAGATTTGTTCTTAACACCAGTAGATGCTAAAAGAAGTAAGCAATGCCTTCGACACTGATTGCTACCACCTCGTTTAGCAAACTTGAAAACATAGGATTTTTTGATAACATGTTTTCAAAATTTTCTTTAGTAAAAGAATGGAATAATTAGAAATTTCATCAATGATTTTATCCATCATTCGCTTCATTTTTTATGATTCTGACCTGTTTCAGATTTACATCTATTGTCAGAATAAAGCTATTAATCCTGTTAGTGTAGAAAGATTACTTCAATTTAATGTTAATTTGTAAATATTTGTAGGTTTTAGACATAAACAATATAAATACGCTAAATTTTTAGTGAACGAAAAAAATCGATATGTAAAATTTGATCATTTAACGCATCAGTATTTTTCTCACATTTACAGCCAAAATGGCGCCCCTAACTTTTGGCGCCTCGGGCAAATGTCCAGATTGCCCGCCCCTAGAGCGAGGCCTGATTTAACTCTCTTTACTAACAACACTCTCTAACTGGATGGTGAGCTGTAAAGGCTCCTAGGAAGAAAAAAATCTAACGGCAGCATAGCAGACACGAACCCCAAGGATCTCCGCGTGGGAATCCAGTATGCTAACCATTTATCCTGTATGTTGCCTGTACAAAAACTAATAAATTGGCCTTTAATTATCAGATTATTAAATTATATTGGTTAATTATGTATTGGGATCGTTTTATTGATACCGGAAGTTGAAGTGATGAGTAAGAGTAAGAGATTGTTAATTAGAGGGTAAGTGATTAGAGAGAGTTGGTATTCGAAATGCTTACTACTGATTTATAAAAATATACTATATTTTAACAAATAATTGAAAGAGATATAAAATAGAAAAACTAAGATGCACAATAGTAAATAACTATAAGAATTATAAAATGAATATAAAATATTAAAGAAGTTCGTAAAGTGTTAAAACCTTAAATAGGGATGCGCTCGCGATGTGAGACGGTGCTTCTGATCTGAAAACTGATGTAGACGTTGGATGTCTGAGTCGAACTGAATCCCTCCTCCAGTGGGGCGACATGTTATATTTGCATCACTCACACATCGACGCTGATGTGTAAGTACGTGTAACACTAAGACATCTCTTGTGGTATATTGACCCTAGGGGAGGTCAGTAGTTAATAAGGGCTGATTTGGCCGGGGTGGCGACGCTTTGTTAACAGATGGTGGGCCAGGTAGGCCAGTAAGGTATTATCTCTTGACGGTATATTGACCCTTTTGAAAGAAATACAAAAAGGGTTTGCCGCGGTTCATGACCTGCAGGTAGCGGCTGGCTGGAATTTCCAACCACTAGTTGTAATTTTTAGATTTATTTAAAAATTATCTCTTCTTTTTTTTCTTGCTATCGCTATCACATCACAATTACTTGTAGACTCTTCCTTGATTGGTAAAATAATGTAAATATGCCTCAATCGCCTCATACCCAGGAAAAATGAAATTAGAACACTTTTCATATTAGTTTATGATATTAGTTTATTTATATCTGAAATAATTCATTCTTTAATTTATCCCTTATAATATCAGGATGTTCTACACAGTTACATTTTCTCTTGAGATGAATGTATTTAAATCTAATCCTAGCTTTTTTAAACTCCCTGCAATTCTTGGATCGGTTGGTTTACCATCTTTATCTTGTTTTAATATTTTCCCTTTCCTCAAATGAATTTAAAAAAAGATCAAAAACAGTGTAGTGGTGCGATCAGTTGAATTATTATATTTTAAATTAATTAATAAGAGTAGAAAGTAGTTGTCTGTACGACTAGGCCAGTGCAGTGTGGTTTGCTGCGTCAACGTTTTGATCCTACTATTTCTCTCCGCGAGAGAGAGAATTGTGTTAAATAGGGTCAGTCTAGCTCGGAGAGCTGTAGTGAATGGAGGCGATCGTAGGACTTTTCGGTGAGTACCTTAGCAATTTTCTAGCGTCTGGCGCCGAGGCGGCACACTAAATTGCACTGGCCCTGGTCTGACTTAGGGAATGGGGTTACATAAGAAATAGACTGTGGTTAGAGTATTAGCTGTTAGTAACTAGCCGGTTTAAGCCTTACCTTTGCATTGTAAATTCGATGTGATTGGTGGGGGTTTGTTTGGATAAGATTATAAGTAGAGTAAGGGTTATTATTTACAGTAGAGATACAATTATGATTTAAGCCAGAGTAGAATTTATTAAGATTTATTAATTTATTAGCATGCAATAGAGTATTAGTATCAAGGGAACATCTAGTATGTTAGTTGGATGGTACCTGGGGTTCATGTTTAGTGCAGTAGTCATATAAGGGGCAATAGTATATCTATCGGTAGTTGTGTTGTGTTATTATTAGACGAATAGAACCCCCGGCTTAGCCTTAGTTATTTCATTGTAATTCTTAATATCGAATATTATGTTATATTCATTATAATTTATCTTGTTGTATTTTATTTTATTTTACTTTATTTTAGGTCAACCGGAAGTTGTGTTGTATTATTGTTAGACGAATAGAATTCCCCAGTTTAGCCTCATTATTTTATTGTAACTCTTAATATCAGCCATTGTAGTATATTCATTACAATTTCTTTTGCCGTATTTTATGTTTATTTTGTCTTAGTTTATCCTTTCCTTTCCTTGCCTCCCAAGTATAATCCAATAACTCCTATATCCGTCAACCTCCGATATCCCGTTACAACAGTTTTTTACTTTGGTAGATTACTACTGTAATTTTGTTTTTCGAGAAATATGAAATTTTGCCACCCCACAAAAATTTTGCTAGAGCATCTTGAAGACCTGTTTGGAGTTTAAATGTCTATTTAATGTGTCAATAATAGATGTCTAGATTAAATGTCTATTTAATGTATCAGTAGAAAGGCGAACGGAAAGCATTTTTGCTGATTAAACTAAACGTTCTTAATGAATGAACTTAAATTTTGAAATATGCCCAATTCATCTAATGATAATCTTGGGAGAAGTGAAAGTGATAATTATTTCCAGTAAGAACCACCACCACCACCAACAACAACAACAACAACAACACACAGGTAAGATCAATAACATTAATAAATTATAACATTATAAGGTCTTACTCTGCCACAAATATGAATAATTTCTGCTAGATGGTCTTACTAATTTAGTGGTAGGCTTATTTATAGTACCACTTAACAACTGTTGACTGGGTACAATTTTATGATAAATTATACGGACGTGAATATATATATATCACTTTTATAAAAATATCCAATATCCAAAAATAAAGTTACAAATAAATTAAATATAGACCAACCTGTGGACGGAAATTTTAATTACGAATAGCTAAGTTCATCCATCAATGTTATGTCCAGATATATAAATAATAGGAAAATGCGTCATTCATGAAGAGACATTTGCCTAAATTTACTAGGGACCTATTGAGCCATAGTCGAAGGGACATAAGGCTAATAGTTGGTCTATTACCAGGGCACTGAAGGTTGAATGGGTACATGAACCAATTACTACTTGCAGGCAGCGCGTTATGCCGATGCTGCAAGGTCGAAAAGGAGGAAACCTTGGTATACTTCCTTTGTGAGCATGCCGGTCTGATTAAGAACAAGGTTTCTTCATTCAACTGAGGGGGACAAGCAATCCCAAAAGCCATGAGCATCATGTCGAAGCCACTTTCACCTTTGCTAGCTCTAATTGCTAGGTCGTAGTGGAATCATGGGCTCGACCTCCCCTTCTGCCAATCTAATCAATCTATGCAGCAAATATTCCAAGTTTAAAGAAAATCGTTGGGGTCGTTTTCGAGAAAATTTCCAAAAACTCAAAAAAAATATTCTTTAAAATCGCATTTCCGGTTAACCGATTTTCTTCAAATTTGGAATTCTATCAACGCTTCTAATGTGCATTAATATTATGTTGGTGGTAACACTAAATATTATACTGAAGTGGTACTTGCGATATTGATGGAAAAAGATTATTTAATAATATTTTTACTTTCTCTTACACCTAGTAAGAGGATGTATTGTAATTACGTCAAATTTTCTAACATCGAGTTTTCACCGGAAATATCCGTTTTGGAGGACCCTTGATATTTCGTTTAGGTATCACCATGGGATCTGACAGTAAGTTATGTGTCAAAATTCCTCAACCGGAAGTACCACTTAGTCTAATTAGTTTTTTTTCACTTTTTTGCGATTTTCTCCAAAATGGCTCCGACGATTTTCTTCGAACTTCCCATAACAACTACACAGACAAAGATCTGCAACTATTATTTAAAACTTATCTCTGAGAAAATTCATTTAAGGGCACTTTTAGGAGAGAGGTGGGGTTAGATTTTCCTCTAAAGTGCTATTTCAGTTTACTCTTGTATTGGAATCAATTATCGGATGATCGGATCCCACCGCTGCCACCAGATGTAGTGGAATCAATTGTCGTGATTTCTGAGGTATGAAGTTAGATGTCTTGAAGAGGGATTTATTAGGCGGAAGTTAGTTTAGAGAGTTATTGCTTGAATTACTAACACTGAATTTATAAAAATAGAATATATTTTAACAATAATTTGAATGAGCCTAATGGTAACTTCAATTAATATGATTTGACAAAAGTAAATTTTAAGAGTTAAATAACGAATAATTTAATATGATTGTAATAAATAAACTAATATGCACAACTATGAAAATAATTATAAGATAAACCTTGTATAGGGACGCGCTCGGAACTCAAGTATAACTGCTGCTGTAAAATGATACTGATATAATGATGTGAATGATATAATGATCCCCTCTTCCAGTGGAGCGAAGTTTATATTAGTCTTACTCACACACTGTCAAGTGTGTAAGTTCTCACACTAAGACATCTCTAGTAGCGTGCGACCTTGGTTAGGTCGGCGATCAGTGATTCAGGTCAGTGGCCAGATTTGGTCGCCTATCGGCGACTTTCAAAGACCAGGTGGCTTCTGTTCAAAAGACAGGGCTTTATCGGTGCTTGTCTTTGATACCTTTGTATTGAAAAGGCAGCGGCCGGCTGTGGGGCCACTAGTTATAAATTATTCTTTCCTTTTGTTATATTTTGTGAAGGCTTTGACATTGCTATGTCATTACACTATATAATTCTGTCATCTAAACATGTTAATAGAATCAAACGTGTTGTTGAAATTCCGAGTTTGAAAAAATCGGATGACCTGAAGTGCGTTTTTACTGAAATGTGTTTTTCACTTTACTGGTATTCTCGAAAACGGTCTAAAGATTTTCTTTAAACTAGGTATGTGAACTACACATATAAAGAGCTACAACTTTTATTTGAAATATTTTTCATCCAAACAAAATTAATTAGAAATAAATAAATGACGAAAATTCCGAGTTTCAAGAAAATTAGTAAACCGGAAGTGCGTTTTTACTCAACAGTTTTTTTTTTCTTCAGTTTTCTACGAATTTCGACTAACTTCGATGAATTTCATTAAAGTTGGTATGCTAACTATAAAATTTATCAATTACAATTTTGAAAACTGGAGTAAGAGAAAGTTGTGTGTTTCTCACCAGATTATTTATTTTTCATAATTATAATGGTTGTATATTTCACATTCACAATCACACATTTTCATAATGTTTGCAGCAGTTCAGACATTTACTTAGACCTTAATTTGTTTTGCCCTTATTATTTAAAGGGCATTTCACAATAATATACTATAATTTGCCATTTCATTGTAACTGTTGGATCCATACAAATGTATTTACATTTCATTTATAATTAAAATGGGGTACATGATATTATTATTGTTTATTCTAATAACATTGAATGAGAAGAATATTGAATTAAATTATTCTGTGAACAATACGTGTTCTTAGTGTACTTATTTTGGTCTGCCAATTTCTCTTCTCAAGAGAAGTTCACCTGAATGTACATTTACCTAGAGAGTTCTACACTTGTAATATATTTGTTAGGGAAGGAATACTCAAAACTTTAGGTGAAACATGAACTTTAGGATGAAAAAGTTTTTTGAAAACAATGAAGTTGTTCAGTATTTTTTTATTTATTTTATCATTGAGGGCAATGAGCATTCATTTAACATGCACAGTGCGCTTCACGCCAGCAATTGTTTCTAAAGCAGCAAGAGAAAGTATTGTGTTCGGGTCACATTTTCAAATTGATTATTTACCGGTAATTTCTACTAAGGGCGACAAAATATTTTTATTCCTAATGTGTGATTTCGCTCCCCTCATTGAAGTTGAGATAAATATGAAGAAAATATCTCAAAAGCCTGTTAAACGGGAAGCCTGGAATCCACAAATAGAACAAATAATACAATTGAAAAAATAAGCCTCCATTAAGTTCCATAGGACCTCCATCTCGAAAATCTGATAAATTTCAAAAAGGCTACCGCTGAAGCACATCTAATCATTCTGGGAAGTAAACGATCCACCTGGATTGACTATATTTCATCAATTAAAGCAGAGAGAGAGACCCCTTTAGCAGAAGTCTTGAAGAAAATGATTGCCACAGCTATGCTAACATAGATCAGTTTGCATACAGGAATTTCATAGTCCAACTGCCAGAGTGGAATCCTTAGCAAAACCATTTTGAATCAGCGAGCAATTCACAGAATTATGACATAGGTTTCTTGCCACTAAAGATGAACGTGAGACCTTAATAGACTTTAGTACCAATGAGGAACACATTTACAATATACTTTTTAAAATGTAAAAACTTAGCGAAGCGCTTAAGCTAAAAACAGTCTCAGCTCCGGATTCACGACGACACTATCGAGATATGCTCAAGAATCTCTCTGAAAGAAGAGAGTGCTACTACAGAGATAAAAAGATGAGGTATACTAAAACTCAGAATCACCATCTTCACAGGCAGCCAGGCGGCTTTGCGAGCAATTATAGATCGCATCAGGTCTGCTCAAGGCTGGTATAGGATTCCTTGTGTATATTCATGGAAATTAGTAGCCAAAATAAGGGTTTTTTTCAGCTTGGGTTCCCGGACATTCAGGTTATAAGGGCAATGAGGCGGCCAGGGCAAGGACTCTATTAGAACCCTCATTGAATCTGAATCATTTTGACCCATGCCAGAGTCAGGCGAAAAAGTTTATTAATACTATTCGCCCAGGCTTACTGCAGAATTACTCCAAAAGGTCGTGCGGCCATAAGGATATCTGTGGGCCTCCTTATGGCCACTGTAGACTTAACAAGCACATGCATCACATAGGTCTGACAACAGATACCTGTCAGAAAGAAAAAGGAACAGCGTTGCATGTACTGTGTCAGTGTGAAGGAAGGAAGACTTTAGTATCAATGAGGAACACATTTACAATATACTTTTTACAATGCTAAAACTTAGCGAAGCGCTTAAACTAAAAACAGCCATAGTCTGGACTCACGACGACACTATCCATTATGAGATGCTCAAGAATCTCTCTGATCAAATTAAATTATTGATTTTTTTTTTTTTCTAATAAAATCTTGGGGTGGGTACTGTAACCCTTCCAGCCAATTGAAGGAAACTATCATTGTGCCGCTTTTAAAACCAGTCAGTGAATCCTTACTCACTTCCTGTTGTGCCAGCTGTAGTTTCAGAAAGTTGTTGAGTCTAGAAAGAATAGTTAATACAAAACTAATGTGGTTTCTTGAAAAAAAATTCTTCGTTGGCAGAATATCAGGCAGGTTTTTGTAAACTCAAGTTCACTAATCATCTGGTATAACATGTGGTTTTACTGCTTACATAATATAAGGTATATTAAAAGAATTATTAAAATTAACCGGAAGTTTGACATTACATAATAGGTTTGAATTTTTTGGAATCTTCTCGAAAATGTCCTTCCGTTCCTTGAAACTGCTTTTCAATTTCTTGAATCAGCTTCATTATATTTGGAATGTTAACTGCACCGAAATAAGCCTATCAATTTTATTTAATTAAAAAATAAAAAAATTAATTTTAAGGGTGCTGGGGAGATACTGTGACATTTTATTTCCAATTTTTTTTGGTATCTGATCTAGAAATTGTCTTCTGAACTACCATGTCATCACATTCAAGTACTAGCTACGCGAAATATACACCTAACAGCATTTTTATATTAAGCAACTAATCTTTGAATATTAAATAAACTCAGTTTTATACTTTCGTCTGATATAAATGATCTAGTACAATGATATGTACTGATACAGTAATACATAAACCGACAAAAATTACTTCAAAAAAACTACAAACAAACAAAAATACAGACAAAATCACCGTTTTATTTATATAGTTTTTATAAAAATGTCTAATTAGTTTTGTCATTTTGTTTCTGAACATTTGAAAAACTTGCTGACAGAAGGGCAAGAAGTATATTCTCAGCATAACTCCTGGATTAGTTTAATCCAAGTAAATCCTTTTGGCTTTTAGTCTTAATCATGGAGAACTATGTCATTTCCAGATTAGATAGATTCTCTACTAAATTGAGAATGAATGGGACAGATATTTTCCGGAATAGCGATCTATTATTATTTAAACAGCCTAGACACATGTGACAATCGCTAAGGCCAAATATGTGGAAATCTCATAACAAAGAAAAAAGGGTTTGAACCTTATAAAATTTTGAAAAATTAATGTAACCTATTATTGTTTTAAAATCTTGACGTATTTAGTGGAAAATACATTATCTTGGGAATTCAAAGCATTAAAAGGGGATCCTATCGATGGTTTGACCGTTGGTATAATAGTTGATCCCTATAAAACGACCCTACACCTCAATAAACTATTAAAATGGTTGAAATTTACTAAACTCCTTAATAACCGGATCACGCTCCAATTAATGTGAAATATTTAACTACCGTAAAATCTTCCAGCTTTAATAAAGAAGATTTAGTAATAAGGATTAGATTTCAGTAAAATGAACACTGTTGGCGATTTAAATAATTATTATTGTTTTGGATTGAAATCTGCTTCAATTGCAAGAACTTTGAAAGTCCCTCATATGAGAATGGAAATGTGGTGGAAAAGAGAGAGAAGGTGGTTCGAAATGTTCACATATTTCAATTTAACAAATTATTATTATTATTGTTATTATTTTTATTATTATTATATTATTTATATATTATATTATTTTATATTATATAAAATATTATTATGTATTATATTATTATTATTATTATTATTATTAATAATTAGGCCAGTCAACATCGACACCCGAAGTCTTCTGAATATACTGCCGGCCTCCGGGTAGTTTTCTCACGTTACAGACAACACTGTCCATTACCGGACCGGGAGCACCTAGAAAAAGAAAGCCTAAAGGCAGCATCACCGGGACTCGAACCGGAGGGCTCCGTGTATAAATCCAATGCGCTACCATTGGGCTAATACTCTACCCTTAAGAATTATTACTATCAGAGACATTTTCCGTGGTAGCCTGCTTCATTTTGTGGTTTCGGGCGTTCGCCCATCTTCAGGATGCGTTTGCAGGATAATACAGACTTGCATAGAGCAAATTCAGTTTATTACACTCTTTCAATTTATAATTATATTTATAGATAAATATTTAATTCATCTCCCTGTCCGGTGATAGATAGTGTTGTCTGTAACGTGGGAAAACTACCCGGAGGCCGGCAGTATATTGAGAAGACTCCGGGGTGTCGATGATCACAGATGTTGACGAACCTAATTAATAATAATAATAATAATAATAATAAAAATAATAATAATAGTAATAATAATTTGTTAAATTGAAATATGTATAGATTGAATTTGTAGTGTATAAACTGAATTTGCTCTATGCAAGTCTGTGTTATCAGTTATCGCACTGTCTGACAAACACATCCTGAAGATAGGCGAACGCCCGAAACCGGTTGATGAACACAAAATGAAGCAGGCTATCACGGAAAATGTCTCTGATGCTTTCCAGCTCTGCGTAACCAATCACGACAACAATTAATAATACCTATTTTGCTATAACTTAGTGATTAAACCCGATTCTACGGTGATTTTATTAAAAGCTTATAAGGGCCAAACAAAATATAATATAATGAACTTAAACGATAGAGTTGGATACTTATCATGGGGTTTAATCGACATTGTTTAGTTCATATTCGCTTAGTGGGCAATTTTGACCTACAGTTGGCAACGGCGACCATCACACAACAATAATTGTGTAGATCTAAGATCTAAGATGGCGCCCCAGTGTGATGTTTTGAAATGTTATCTTTGTGAAAAATATGATATTACAAAAAATATAATATATTGCAGTGGTCAGTGTGGTGTAATGGTACATTTAGAATGTTTAAATATTACACCGAGTGAAAAAATAGCGTTAAAAGAGTGCAAACAGCTTCATTGGCTATGTTCATTATGTGACAAGGTGGAGGTAAGTACCTGCACTACTAATTTAATTAAAAATATGATGACGTCGATCTCTTGGTTACTTGAAGAAGTAAGAGATTTGAAGGGAAGAGTTAATAATAATTTTGACTTAGCCAGGTCATGTGACTGTACATCACTAGTATCAACAATAACCTCTGAGTTGGTTACAATAACAGGTAATCAGTTAGCTCTAAGTCAGGAGATACAAGGGTTAAAAAACATGAAAAGAAACAACATTGAGGGTAAAGAAGAGAATGAGGAACCAATGGCGCTAAAGGATACAAACAGCATGAATACTGTTAACTCACAACGTGGCAAGTATAAACTTAAGAAGAACACACAGGTATCACATAAGGGATCAAATAAGGATCTCAATGAAGATCAGGGTATGCCTGAACTAACTATGTATGAATGCCCTCCTATGAAGTTTCCTGTTATTGATTCAAAGAGAGTTAAACAGCAGTCTGCAACTAAGAAGGAAGAAAGAAGCGATTCTGAAGCAGCCAAACAGGTAGAAACCAAGATTGAAATTGGAAAAGAAGAAGGTTGGACAGTAGTAAAACCTAAAAAAGAACATAAAAGAATGGTAAAAGTTGGTACAGCTCAAAATAATTTTGAGTTGGTAGGTGTGAAGAAAGCCTGGTTACACCTCGGCAAGCTAAAAGAAGGGACTACTGTAGAAAACGTCGAACAATTTCTCAGAAAGTATTTACCTGACATAAATGTATCTGTAACGAAACTAGCCTCACAAGGAAAAAATTGTAGTTTCAGACTTGGTGTAGACTTTCATATGAGGGATAGATTGATAGAAAGTGATGTATGGCCGTGCAATGTCACCATTAGACGTTTTTTATTCCCTCGACGAGTAGCGGTGCTACCAAGTTAGAAGGAATAAAAATAATGCATCAGAACATGCAAGGTCTCAGCAACAAGTTACCACAGTTGGAAAGAATGCTTGAGGACAACAATGTGGATATCGTATGTTTAACAGAAACTTGGTTAAAGAAAGAGCAAGTAGATATCTATGTTCCTAGTGGCTATAAAGTAGCTTCATCTTTCTGTAGAACAAAGGCAGTTCATGGGGGAGTCGAAATATTAGTTAAAACAGACTGTGAAATTAAAGTGTTAGATAGAGTAAATAGTTTAACTTTGGAGAGTACATTAGAGCTAACTGCAATAGAGGTATATAATGTAATAATAATTAGTTTATACCGTCCACCTCAAACTAACTGCGATATATTTATTGAGAAATTGGAGACTTTACTTAATTACACTAGTTGTTTAAGGAAAAAGACTGTGATACTAGGAGATTTTAATATTCAGTTTCTAACAAATAATAAATTAAACTTAGATTTCAAAAATTTATGTCGAAGTTATGGATTTGAAATTACCATTAATGAATGTACCAGACTGAATGCCTGCTTAGATAATATTGTTACCAATCTAAATGAAGATGATTATGAAGCAGCTGTTATTAATAATCACTTAAGTGACCACCTAGGACAGTGGATTTTTATTAATAATCAGCATGCACAAAAAGAATATAATATAAACATTGCAAAAAGAAGAATATTTAAAAAAGATAATATTGCATTGTTTAATTATCTAGTAAGTAATGTCAACTGGGATTTAATATTAACTGGCTGTGATATAGATCGAGACTTTTATTTATTTATTTCAGTTTTATTATATTATTATGAGTATTGCTTTCCTGAAGTGCAAATTAGAGAGAAACAAACAAACAAAATTTGGTATTCAGAGGAATTAAAATGTCAGAAAGAGCACCTCGATCTATTGTACGACTTAATGATCTCCACTGGCAACACAGTATTTACTGAACAATATAAAAAGATAAAGAAGCAGTACAAGAGAAAAGTAGTAGAGGCTAAGAGATTGAAAAATGGGAACTTACTCCTTAACTCAAATAACAAGAACAAGACAGCATGGGGTATAGTTAATGGAGGATTAAAGACGAAAAAAAACATAAGTACACTACTGAGTGCTGACAAATTTAATACTCACTTTTTAGGGTCAACAGGAAGAATCCAGTCACAAACAGATAGTAGAATATCCTCTGATCTCACGCATTTATTTAATCCAGTTATATTTAAAAAAAGTGAGGTAACTGTTGAGGATGTATTGGAAGTGATAAAGAAGATGAAAAACAAAACGAGCACTGATCACTACGGGTTTTCAAACTTTTTTATTAAAAGATCTGTATGTTCTTTTATAAAGCCTCTCACAACTCTAATCAATGGTTGCATCTCGCAGGGTAGGTTTCCATCGGTGTTAAAAATATCCAAAGTTATACCAGTGTTTAAGAAAGGAAACTTGAATGATCTAAATAATTATAGGCCAATAACATTAGTGCCCGTCTTCTCAAAAGTAGTGGAAAAGATAGTAGTCAATCAACTGCTCACCTTCCTAGAAAATAACAATCTTATTAGTAAGTTTCAATATGGTTATAGGCAAGGTCTTAGTACAATTGATGCGGTTGGTAAACTTACAGATGAAATATTAGAGGCCTTTGAAAACAAACAAAGTACTGTTATTAGCTTCTGTGACTTAAGCAAAGCATTTGATATGGTGTCTCATCGACTATTGTTGGAAAAGTTACAGTATTACGGTATTACAGGAGTGATGTGGAACTTCTTTAAGAATTACTGCAAGAAAGGAAACAATATGTCAGCTGCAACGGCCAAGTTTCTCAATTAAGAGACATTAATAAAGGAGTTCCGCAAGGATCAGTTTTGGGACCACTGTTATTCCTGTTATATATTAATGAATTGGAAGCAGTACTTCCGGGGGAAGGCATTTTATACGCTGATGACACCACGTTAATTGCGAAAGGCAAGACTGTTGAAGAGGCGACAAAGAAGGCTAATGATAACATTTCATCCCTTAGAACATGGCTAGAAAAAAATGAGTTAGTGTTGAATGAAAAGAAAACGCAAAGTATGACGTTTAGTCTAATTGAGAAAAAGACAGAAGATACTACAAGATTTCTAGGCGTTACATTAGATTGTAGACTTAGCTGGAAATGTCATGTACAAACCTTGAGTAACCAGTTATCACAAACCATTTTCTTATTGAGAAAACTGCGTGAAGAGGTTCCAATAGAGGTTATAAAGACTGCCTATTATGGTCTATTCCATTCTAGAATGGCATATGGTATTGAACTATGGGGAGGTACCTCCGATGCTTATATTATTTTCAGACTTCAAAAGAAAGCTATTAGAGCAATAATGAAGAAAAATGCTCGAGAAAGCTGTAGGCCTTTCTTTCGAGAGTTACGTATAATGACATTACCCTCGGTTTTCATTTTCAAACATTCACTAAAAAAAAAAAAGACATGTTATTAGATGTTAGAGGTGATAAACATACTCATAATTTACGTAATAAAGAGGATTTATGCGTACCTTATAAGAGACTTGTGATGTCTGACTTCCATTCCAGTGTTATATCGGTGAAAATATTTAACAAAATTCCTTCAAGAATTAGACAGTTAAGTGAGAAACACTTCAAACAATCGGTTAGCGAATTTTTAATAAAAAATTGCTTTTATGATATTAAAGATTTCTTGAACACAAAGTGGAGTGATGAACAATTTCATGTGATGTGAAGTGGACTGAATGTATTAAGTTTGTTTTTATGATAATTAGTGTAAAGTTCATTTTATTCTTGTTATTGGAATTTGTTATTTTGTTGACATTATATTGACGAGCCTTTTATATTATAAAAATGTATCCAGGCAAATAAATAAATAAATAAAAAAAAAATAAAATAAACTTAAATGGAAAAAGTTAATTTTCCACATTAAATAATATTCTTAAATGTTTTTTTTTTTTGAGAAAACCCTGGTATGGAAAATTCACAAATTATTACAGTATTATCACAGTACTAACTGGCAAATTTTCTTTAAGAAAAGTTTTCTAATATACAAATAAAATATTTGGTAGAAATCGAATGTACCTTAATCATCACCAGAAAGAATTATAACCTAAAAGATACACTGAAACAAACTGAAGAAATATTGGAACTAAACGTCAAAGAATTTTACCATGGCTTCGTTCAGAGCAGAGCAAACTAATGGAATGATTATATGTCGACATTGGTATACCGGCAAGCTCAGCAATTTAGTTGAGCCCGCATTCTCGGGCTTCTATTGACATTCCTATCGGTTCATGACTGTTTGAAATAATAATCATTTCTGTTACATTCTAAAATGAAACTAAATTAAAACTAAGCCATTCTGAGATATGAGAAGCGTTTTGATGGAAAAAGGTATGGATGTAGATTACAATTCATTGAATAAAATCCAAATTGGCAAAATCAATTGTGCAAGCCTTAAGAAAAAATAATAATAATAATACTCTGGCTTTAAACACTCACACGACTTTCTCTTACTGTAGTTAATATCGTTTATTACTGACTAAGTTTCTTTAATCTTACAATTCTAACACCACATGTTTAGTTGTCTTCAATGTTTCTTTCAGTGGGAGAAATTAAAACTTCCCTTCCCCCCCCCCAAACCATCCTTAAATGAATTTTTTCGGAAACACGTTTCGAATAAAAATGACAGGACTCTCATGTACGTTGAATACACGAAATATGCCATATGGCTCTGTACAAATTCAATGAAATACGCCTGTGTTTTTATGGAGATAATCACAGAAATAATGAAACAGCTGTTGAGTCGCACTTCCGGTCGCACTGATTTTCTCCAAACTTGGAATTTTGGCAAAATATTTGTTATTATATAGATATAGATGATAGAATAAACTAAAGCAGTACTCCAGAGATAAGCATAAATATCCCATATTTTACTCGTAAGTCCCCTAAAATGATTTTGTCCGAAAAAATGTATCAAATAAAAGTTGCAGCTCTTTATATGTATATAATTGATATACCAAGTTGAAAGAAGTTTTTCAAGAAAATTGCAAAAAAAAAAAATAAATAAAAAAAATCTGGTGTGAAACACTCACACAACTTTCTCTTAATCCAGTTCTCAAAATTATAATTAATAAAATTTAATATTTGTGTACCAAATTTAATGAAATTCGACGAAAACTGAAAAAAAACTGTTTTCAGTAAAGAGGCGCACTTCCGGTTAACTAATTTCCTTGAAACTAGGAATTTCAGCCATCTATTTATGTCTAATTAATTTTGTTTGGATGATAGAATTGTATAATCAACTATGATAACACTTTAGAGAAAAACATAACCCCACCTCTCCCCTAAAATTGCCATTAAATGAATTTTCCTAGAGAAATGTTTAAAATAAAAGTTGTAGATCATTTGTATGTTTAGTTTATATAAGATGTTTCAAGAAAATCGTAGGAGCCATTTTTGAGCAAATTGCGAAAAAGGGGAAAAAAAAAATCATTTAGTAAAGTGGTAAAGTAAACGCACTTCCGGTTATCCGATTATTTTCAAACTTGGAATTTCAACAACATATTTATTTCTAATTAACATTATTTAGAGACAGAATTATATAATAAATTGAAATAACATTTAAGATGAAAACGTAACCCCATCTTTCCCCCAAAAGTGCCCTTAAATGCATTTTCCTGGAGAAATGTTTCAAATAAAAGTTGTAGCTCTATGTATGTGCTCTTTGATGTACGAAGTTTAAAGAAAATCGTCGGAGCCATTTTTGAGAAAATCGCAAAAAAGTAAAAAATCCAACTAGTAAAGTGGGACTTCCGGTTGAGGAATTTTGTCAGATAACGTACAGTCAGATCCCATGGTGACCCCTAAACGGAATATCAAGTTTCAACTTTCTACGATTTTTCGTTTTTGAGCTATGCTGTTCACATACATACATACATACATACACACACAGAGACGTTTGCTAAAAACCACTTTTTTTGACTCAGGGGACCTCAAAACGGATATTTCCTGCGAAAACTCGATATCGAAAATTTGACACGATTACAATACTTCCTCTTACTAGGAGTAAGAGAAAGTAAAAAATGCATGCATTAAAGTTTTATTTTTTGTTTGACCCAAATCTTACTTTGCACTTACCACGATTTCCGTTTTTGAGCTATCCCTGATCACATAAACGTACCAATTTCTATTGAGAGATCTAAAAATTCTCGATATCGGAATTTGAACACGATCGCAATACTTCCTCTTACTAGCAGTAAAAGAAAAAAAAAATTAATATAAATAATAATAAAATATTTAAGTTTGGCTGTTGTTAATGAGATAGAAAAAAAATGATTGGGAGCGTACCTTGAAGTAAAGTACAGTTATGTAAATAGATATTAATATCTTATGAATAAAATATGAAAATCTGGAATATAAAGAATATAAGCTAGTCAAGGAAGTATAAGTTCCTTGGATATAAAATATGAATATTAGGATTAAAATTAGGTTTTAAAATTTTATTTTTTTAAAATGAATTTCGTCAATATTATGGCTTTCCTTAACTGAACATGTAATTAGTGTATAGAACAATAGTAATTAGGAGTGTAATCAAGATCGCTTCCATGTGGTGCACCCTAAGGAAGGCCAAATGATCTGCAAATGGGTAGACAAGACTCAAAGCTAAGATGAAGGCGACTTGTCTAGGGGAAGGTAACCCAAAAAATAAAAAGTCTTTGGTTTTTCCAAGTTGGGGTTTATTTCACTGGTCAGCTCTCCGGCAAACGGTAAAATATAACTAATGCTAAAAAGCCGGACAATTAGGATATTGCAAGAAGAAAAAGATATAATTTTTAAATTATAAATCTAAAAATTATAACTAGTGGTGCCAGCCAGCCGCTATCTTCAGGTCAAGAACCGCGGCAAACAAAACCCTTTCAAACAAGGGTCAATACACGGTCAGAGGAACGCCGCTAAAAGAAACGCCGCTAAAACTCTTTCAAACAGGGGTCATTATACGGCCAGTGTACAGAAGCCACCTGGCCGGTAATCCCTTCATACAAGGGTCAACGAACACTCAAAATGCCACCTGGCTACCATCTATTAACAACAGTCTTTGATAATCACCGACTGGCCACCATCTGTCGCCACCCTGGTCACTGACCTAACTCACCCTGGTCACCGACCTAACTAAGGTCAACATACAGCAAGAGATGTCTCAGTGTGGCAAGTACTTACACACCTGTCAATGTGTGAGTGATACCAATATAAACGTCGCCCACTGGAAGAGGGGATCAGTATTATACCAGCATACATCAGTTATACATGAGCATCAAATCAGTATTCAACGTTCAGACATCAGTTCACGCCAATTCAAACAGTTAAGTTTCACACATCGCGAGCGCGTCCCTGTTCAAGGTTTAAACATATATTTATTATTATTCATAATCATTTACAGTTGTGCATCTTAGTTACTATTTGAATCATTTTAAATTAATTGTAGTTATTATTTCAAACACTTTAAATTATTGTTAAAATATAGTCTATTTTCGTAAATTCAGTAGTTCGTATTTCGAGTAACAACTCTCTAACTAACATCCACCTATTCTTCACTTCTACTCCCTATTCAAGACATGTGATTCCAATACATTATAAGTGAAAAAAATTAAATTTAATGCTTTAACGTTCAACTACCAATCAAGTGCCCATAAAGATGGTGGCGAAATATATGCATACTTTACCATATTGTTCATAGTATTTCTACAAAGCAATAATCGGAAATCGACCCCGATTCCAGGGAACAAATTTTAGCTACCGCTCAGCTATGGTGGGCCCTAAATTTAGAATATAATTAACACCTATAGATAACACCGTCAATTACAGAGGGTGTAATTGATGCGGTGTGGAAATTATATTAGCAATCACAAATCAAGGAAAGAACTTACTTCTTGCTTTCCCATTACTAAAGGCCTTAAACAAGGATGCTGCCTGTCACTGACGCTCTTTAACATATATGTGGAGGAGGCCCTATCTAAGATAGGGGACAATGTTTTATATACCTTACAGTTTGTTGATGGTCAGCTGACAATAGCTTCAGATGAAGAAGATCTTGAATATATGTTAAGGAAGCTGTTAGAAGTGTACTCCGTATTGGGTTAGAAATTGGCAAACAGAAAACGGAATATATGACATTCAACGCATCTACGATTTCACTTTTCATTAATGACTGGGTATTTACCTCGGAGTGACGAATTCAAATACTTGGGAGTTTTTATTGATGAAAAAGGCACACTTGACAGCTTATATCCCAAAAAATTGCCCAAGAATAAAAGCTATTCTTTAAAAAAGGCACTCTTAACTCCGTGCTGTGCAATAAAAGTGTGCATATGGAGATAAAAAGAAGAAAATTTGACGCTTTCTTCTTGAGCGCTAATCTCTACGGGGCTGAAGCTTGGGCCGTCAGGAAAAAAGAGGGGAGGAGATGGTTGGCTCTGAAGATGGACTTCTGGAGAAGACGCTGTGACATTTCCAGGATACAGCATATACGTAATTCTGTGATCAGAGAGCGGGTTAATATACAGCATAAAATCCTGGAAAAAATTGGCCAGAAGAGATTGATGTGGTTCGGACACCTAAAAGGATTTTTTGTATACTCTAGAGGAGAGGGAAAAAGAGAGGCCGACCAAGGAAAAGATGGTCAGAAGATGTGGAAGAGAGAATGAAGGGGTAAAGGCCTACAGCATGGTGACTGGGAAGGCATAGATTTTTGGTGGGAAATTGTCTTGGGTATCGACATATGATATTTATTGTAAAGCCGGAAAAAAAAAATAGATGCGGGTGTTATCTTGCCCGCGCAGAGGATTAAAAACAGACCAAACGAAGAGACATAAAACTTGGTGCTGTAAAAGATAACAGCTTTCTTGCTTCACTGTTTCAAAGTTAATGACGACGAATCTGCTTCTGTTTTGCAATGTTCATATAAACTTAATGGAAGAAAGTAAATAAATTTCTAATTAAAAAGAAAGATCCTTAAAAGAACATCTCCATTAAGAGATGTTTCTAAAGTTTGTCAAACAATATTTTGAAAGTTAAATAAATGGTTATAATATAGTTGAGACATTCGAGTAAATTTGTTCATTTTGTTTGTTTAATAGTTAATTAAATAATAATAAAATAACTGAAAACAAAGAAAGACGCTAAACTATAATAGAAAGAAGAAGGAATCATAGTGAAATGAAAGAATAACAATGGAAATAGTGAGAAAAATAATGAAAAAATTGTGAGATGTTTTAAATTTTAAGTCAAATAATAAAGTAGGAAAAGAATGCCATAACAGAATTTACAGTGAGGAGAGAGAGGAGACCATGCTAAGCTTTTTATATAAAAAGGAAATTGAAAAAGGAAATGGTTGGATAAATGATTTAGAAAGTGAAATGGGAAAAAATGGAGAAAAATAAAGCATAAAGCTATGTTCAGTAAGCTTTCAAGCTTTTTCCTGTTGAGGAAAAATAAATAATCTATTCAATTATTTTTTTATTTTTTTTATTTACTTGAAAATTCATCAAATCTGGAGAAATTTGCAAATTTCTAGTTAAGAAGAATAAATCGTCTTTTATTTAACTAGAAAAATGTAAACAATAATTTTTTTTCTCTCTCTTATATACAGAATAGAGATTTCGATATTCCAAAAACAACAACAAAAATTTTACATTAATCTATCCATTAAAGTTTACATATTATTGTGTAAATAAGTAAGAAATGAAATGAGCAAATTACAAAGAAAGAAGAAGAAGAAGAAAAAAAAAACGTTAACCTGTATGAAAGAAAATTAAGAAATGGAATAATTAGGAGCGGGTGTTGGTGTAGTGGTTATGAGCATGGACTTGTAAGTGGGAGGTCCCCAGTTCGAGACCAGCGTATAGTTGCTTAATTTTATATTCGTTTAAAAAATGTTAATGGTAAAGTATGTGCTTCCGCCCCCGTCCATGACACCTAATTTGGTAGTTGGACGTTAAGCCCGCCTGAATAAATAGGCATTACTTTAAGAAATGGAATAATTTAAAAAAAGAGAAAATATTCACCTTAATAGTATAAAGACGCTTATCTACTTGGTTTTGGACCGTCAGTAGGGGCGTCTAACAATTTATAGAATACAATACAATAAATACAGGTAGCAGTTAACCACAAATTTCAATTTCTGCCAGAATGCGCTTTAAGCCAATATTATTATGTTTTAGTTCATTTGCATTTTATTATTATTATTTAATTACATCCCTTATTAATTTCACTTTTATTTGTTTATCTACTGATTATTATTATTATTTAAGTTCTTTGCTTATATATTTATGGATACTAAATAAGACCATTGCGTAGCCGATAAGCCGCCAAACAATAGTTTGCTATTTTATGCCAATCTCCTCCCCCAATTGAGATATAATATTAACTCCCATCTCGGCAGAAATTTTTTATTGACGTATTTTATACGCAGTTCTTTATAGGCTGGGCAAATGGCAAACAAAATGGATTATATCTTCCGGCTCTTCTGCATCACACAAAAAAGCACATCCTCTCTCCCTCTAGACACAATCTATTGTTTAACTTCAACACGTCACCTCGCAGTCTCATTATCATCTTAACTATTTGCAGCCGGGTGCTGTCAACCAAATAACTGTTCTCGTGGTGTTCCCAATTTAGTTCAGAGTACCAGTCACAAAAGCTGGATACTTAAGAAATTGACTTAAAAATTGTTTTTTTTTTTTTTAATTTTTGAAATTCGCAGCTTCTAATTTGGTTTAGTGTACTCTTCCAGCATTAGTATAGTATTACACATATTATCCAGTCAAAAGATTTTCCCCAATACCATGAGTAGCAATGAGACTGAGTTAATTTCCCTAAACCTAAACCTAAACAGCACTTTATGCAAAAATATTAGTGTAAAAGATTCACCATTCTTTTACTGTAATTAATACAATCTTGACAGATATTCTTTGAATTTAAAATTTTTACTCAAATGTCGGTCAGATAAAATATATTTAAAAAAAAAAACTTTATATAAAAGTGAAACGTTTATATCTTTCACGTTACCTAATGGGTTCAAGTTTCCCAGCATCTTCCAGGCGGAGATATACGCAATTGGAAGATACGTTCAATTTAACCTCGATAGTGGATATAGGAATCAGCTGATTGCAATCCTTTCCGATAGCCAAGCAGCCATTAGAGCATTGAGTGCGTCAGTTATCAGTTCTAAAATAGTCTGGGCAGGAGGAACTTAATAACTTAATAACCTAGGCAGGAGGAATAAAATTTCCCTGAGTCGGAAGAACTTGGAAGAACTTAGGAAGGAGGAGGAGGAGGCGGCAAAGAGATCTCAACTCTTGTACTCCCTCCCCGGTTTGCGACAGACCAAGATCTGGCTGGGAAATTATAACCAACGGAGATGGGAGGCCTGCATCGGCTTGAGTAAGAACAAGCTCCGCGTTCTTACGGATTTCGTCACTGGGCTTTGCCGACTCAGAGGTGGGTACCGGGGCATGTTGGCATTGAAGGGAATGAGACGGACGACACCGTCACGAAGATAGACTCTGTGGCTCCGCTTCTAGGACCGGAACCGTTTAGTGAGGTCGGCGACCATTTTTTTTCTTGGAAGAACTTAGGAAGGAGGAGGAGGAGGCGAAGAGATCTCAACTCTGGTACTCCCTCCCCGGTTTGCGGCAGACCAAGATCTGCCTGGGAAATGATAACCAACGGAAATCGGAGGCCTGCATCGGCTTGAATAAGAACAAGCTCCGCGGCTCTTAGGGATTTCGTCGCGGGCTATTGCCGACTGAAAAGGACACTTGACGAAGCTGGGTTTGGAAAGTGACAGTTCATGCAGACTCTGAGGAGGGTTGGAGGAAACTCCATTGCATCTCCTAACAGATTGTGAGGCTGCCAATCAGAGAAGATTTAAGAATCTGGGTAGCTACCAGGTGGAGGAAGGGGATATACCCTCTCTAGAGCCCGTCAGGGTATTTTAACCTGACGGAGGTTTTGTAGAACAGATGTTCAGTTGGGACATCTGTTTGAGTGCTGTGGGATAGCACAATAGATTGAAAGGTGGCAGTGCATTGCCCCCCCCTTTCAAAAAAAAAATAAATAAAAGTATTTACGAAAAGAATATATAGCCGTTTTCGAAAAATTCCAAAATTCAAAAACCAATTCACAAAACCAAAACATAATTCCAGTTGAACAGATTTTCTTTAAATTTGAAATTCTAGCAACGAACCATATATTGTTTTGAAGTAGAAATAAACAAGATGAAATGAAAAAAAACTAAATGAATGTTTAATTGGAGGAAAGTAATAAATAAGGGAAGGTTATAGTGCAGCATCATTTTGATGAGATTTTGTAGTAGCTTGTTAGTTATCCAAAATCATCATCTCGTATCGTGACTTCGTACGTGTACTTTTCAATCAAATTCAAATTAGATTATGTCCATTATTCAATTATCGTAAAACGTATACAGAATTGCCAATAGGAAGGACCGATCAATAAAACTAACAATTCCTTTTCTTTACGAATAATTTGCCCGACTATAAATGGTGCTATTAAAATTCCAAGAGATTTATTATTCTTTTTTTCTCTCTCACTCTCTCTTGGAGACTGTTTCTTTTTACTGCCGACAGACAGATCAGGGTAGAATGTTACTGCTGGTCTTTAATTTCAGACTTCCATGTCTACCATCAACTTCTATTTAAAAAACTCTGGTGTCTACCATCAACAACAACAAAAAAAACTGAAGTAAAATAAAAATAAAAAATAAAAAACAAATTGCTAAGAAATATATAAAATTGCATTATGGCCTTCGTGACCCCCTTTATTTTACCATCCTGGAAGAATATTGTGAATCTGTTTCTTTTTTTCTGTAAGAAAAGTAATTTTTGAAAATATGGGTGGGTCCGCAATGCTGGATAACATCTGGTATTTTATCCGTCATAGCATGCATATTGATTTTGTTGCTGACCGGTTACGGATTTTCATCCATTACCGTTAGGATGTAATGGGACATCAGCCGTCTATACTGTGAATAAAACAGGAGCAAGTATGCTCCCTTGTGGGACGCCAGCGAGGATCGGAAATATAGGAGAAAAGGAAGTGCCTTGGACAACCAAGAAATGGCGATCGGAGAGATATGATTTAAGGGTGAGATATTAATGGGAGAGGAGGATGCCCTTGCGTTTCCACAATAAACCCGGAAACCAGACCCGATCGAATGCCTGACAGATGTCAAGAAAAACTGCGGGGCAGTAATCTTTCCGCTCAAGGGAGATAGCGACGATGTCTACAACTCTATGTGCCTGATGGATGGTAGAGTGACAGTTACGGAAGCCAAATTGGTGATTGGGTATGAAGGAAAGGGGATTTATTAAAGTTTGGAGACGGAATAGTAGCAACTTTTCCAAAATTTTGCCAAGTAACGGAAGTAAGCTGATAACGTTATACTTTCAATAAATCGATCTGGCCTTTCTATTCAATCAAGTTTAATCTTTCTGACATTTCTCGTCTTTCAATCAATCTACTCATATACATTGAGAAACAACTTTTTCTTAATAACATAACTTAATATATATATATATTTCCGCTGTAAATAATAAATTTTCAAAAAATGATACAAAATTATTATTTTCGGTTATTAACAAAGGAAATATAAAAATTTACAATTTTTGAAGAATACAAATAAAAAACATAACAACTCCTTTCGTCAAATAAGCTAAATTACCTATTTAAACACCTGGTATAAAAAATTATTTTACAAACACTTTATAAATAAGGTAAATTTATCTGGGCAAATCAGCAAATCAGCTGTTCATTTAATTTAGTTCAAATTCCACTGTGCGCAGTATAAAATGAATGTAGAGATAACATTGTTTTTTTAATTTGGTTTTGTTTTTGATATCTCCATAAAACGTATGTAGTTAAAAGTAATTAAAAATATCACCGAATATTTTTTTTTTGCTAACTCTGCGCAAATATGCAAAGCACTGAGTGAAAAGTCAAATAATTAGAAACCAATACTTTACTGAAATAACAGTCAATAAAATACATCAATTTTTAAATAAATGTTTTGTGTTCGAGTTATAATGGGGTTTTTGAGGAGAGAAATTAGGTTTGATTAAATGAACTAGATATGCTGACACTAATATAATGTAGCTAAGTTTACACTAACTGCACTGGACTTTATAATGAAAATGATAGAATGAATGGTGAGAATAGAGATATGACACGATGCGACGTCTGTTGCACAGTTGTTGTATATGATAGATCCCTTAGGTAGATTCCCACTGGCTTATATACACAGGTTCTCCCACTCTAGCCTGCCTAAGTCAGAGAGTAGTCTCTGTTAACCAGAAAGAGCCTCTCTTCTCTCTGCTATGGTTGCATTATCTTTGCGGTACTATTACAGAGTCAAGTTTTAAAAAAAATACGAGTATATTTTCGAGTAAATATTCTTTGTCACTGTCCGTTGCCTGCCCAAAATTCATTGATAAATTTAAGCATGTTGTAGACTATGTATTCAATAAATCAACAAAACACTTAGGTTTTGAAGTTGAAACTGCCACAGTGGTTGGTTTCTACAAAGCTTGGTTTGCCTATATTGCAATGAGCTTTCTCCAGGGTAGTGTTACCGTGAATGCCAAAGCAATGGTGGTTAAGAAACATGATAGGTAGAGCAGAGGACTTACTTTCTCCGCCATCTTGCATGCACAAGGCTGTATGTAGTGAGTGGGCGGAGTTAATTTTCATTTCCTTGCTTGTGGCTTAGTGATGGGAGATAAGGTCTAAGTCTCCCTTCCCACTGCTCTTCCACCAATGTTGTAGCCTTGTTTACCTCCGGAAAACCTTCAATCCATTTTTTTCTTTTCCTTTTTTCTCCTTTCCCTAAACAGAGACAGCCTTCTTCTGCTTAGCAAAGTCCATCATCTCCATCTAAATAGTTTTTCTCTTTATCAGTTTCTACCGCCTCTTTTACGACACGCGTTTCCATTCTCATATGTTTTGAGAGTTAATTTTTTTCCTACTTAGTGGGACACAAAGACTTTAAATGAATATCAAGTTTGAAATTTCTGCTTTGTTAGTTTCTGACCTGTCCAATAATCATGACGCACAATACATACGGAAATAAAAACATATACTATACATCTGCCCCCCCCGCCTCTCACATACCATGCAATACATATCTAATGCTAAAAGCAACAAGCTTAAAAGAACTTCATTACTTGAACTCATGTAAAATATTCAATTTCGAAAATCTCAAACGATCCCCCTATCATGCAAGAGATAGAGTCAAACTAAGAATAATCTTGTTGCTTAAAATTACGAGTATAACTAGAATTGGATATATGTATGTATAAATCTAATAATGAACAACATTCTGACTATTAGTTTATTAGAATAAATAGCAACAATTAAAATTAATAGAAGAGAAATATTTGTTAAAATTACTAACAGAACACTAAAGAAAGCTTGAAGAAATTTAATATTCAATAAGAAGTGACTGCAAATTCTTTGGTTGACATGTTTAACTTCAAATAGTAACAGAACAAATAGTAACAGAGCGTATACTTCTGGAATCTAATAAAGATAGTATGGAAAAAAGAAGAATGGCTGGAAAGAAACATAACAAGTTTAGGTAACGTGAATTCGCAATCTAAAATCCTTATTACTCTTTCAACACAGTTAAGACTGTTGTTTAAAAGTATCACTGTCAGTTTGTTTTGTTGACAAGCTCCGTCTGATTTAATTGTAAATTTTTTAATTTATTTGTTTTTATGTTTTTAAAGAATTCAATCTGGGAAAACTTCATGGAGTTATCCATCTTATCTGTATGAATGTTTTAAAGTTCAGCTTGAAAATGTTATCTTTAGAGGCACCAGTTGATTTCCCCAGAGTATTCTATCAATGTACTACTTCCTTTCTGCTGGTTTACACGTTTCTTTCCTCCCCCGAAAAATCTTGATAAGTTGCCAATTAAAATAGATATAGTTTTCATTTACCGTTCCATAGAACATCAACTATTCAATTTTATTAGTGTAATAGGATTCGAATCATTAAAGATTCGAAGAATCAGACATTAGTTGAATGAAACATTAGTTACTCCCCACCTAGGGCTGGCTAGGGAGGGAGAATTCTATACATATATGTAGGGCTTACGGAAGAAAGGGAAGAACATTTTTTTTTAGAACAGTTTTGGACACCAGTCAGAAAACATCATTCTACTTTCTAATCAGTCAGCCAGTCTGTTTTTCTCTTAGTTATTCTCACGCTACATTATTCTCTAGCATCTGTTAACAGTGTAAAGTTCTTGTAATTCGTGTTTCTATTTTATTATATCAGTGTTTAGCACATCTACTACTTTCTTTCTTCTTCTTCATCCCTGAATTCATTCTCTCTAATTCCCTCACTCCTTCCTACTCACTTTCATTATAATTACATTCTCTAAATATTCCTGTACGAAAGAGTTTTGGCGATTGTGTCAAATATTCGAAATTGAGTTTTTTTTTTTTTTTTTTACCGGAAATCTTTAAGATCCCACGGACAAGGAAACAAATACTTTTAGTAAATGGTGTGCAACGTGTGTGCGTGCGTGTTTGTATGTGAGTGTGAATGTGTGTGTGAGAGAGTGAGTTTTCACAAATTATCTCAAAAAATGAAAAATTCCAGGAGACACAAATTTTATATGTTTAGATATATACACCACCACCTCATCTTCTACCACGAAGTTTTCAAATAAAATACGTCAACTAGAAGTCTGACTTTACTAAAATTTTTTTTCCTGTTTTTGTAATTTATTTATTTATTTTTTTTGAAAACGGCTCCACAATCATTTTCTTTCATTTTTATGTAGATATTTTTCCTAGTTAAATTGATATTTGGAGGATTCAGTGGGAGCTGCAATGTTATTGCATTCTTCTAATGTGCCACACATTAAATAATGTAATATTAGAATATTAAATTTGAAGAAAATCGGTTTAATCAGAATCAGTTTAGTTTTTTTTTATATTTTTCAAAGGGAACTAACAATTATTTTCTTTAACTTGGAATCTTTCTTTAAACAAAACAAAAAACCCTATCGCGCAACAGCCCATGAAGGGCCAAGGCTTGCCAGACGGTGATTTGAATAAGGGGGAAGCGTGTGGTAAGCATGCCGCAGTTCCCACGCCGTTTAGTTCCGACCTTCGCTTCCTAGGGCGCTACCAATTGTAGCTTTCCACTTTTCATCACGATGCTGGGTCAACATCGACTTTACCCTTACGGGAATCGAACCCTGAATTCTCAAAATGAAAGGCGAGTGCTCTAGCCACTAGGCCAACGCGTGAAGACTTCTTTAAACAAAACCTATACTTAATAAACCTATTTGTAATGGCATCCAGCATAGAGAAGAAAGGCTCTCTCTGGTTAACAGAGACTACTCTCTGACTTAGGCAGGCTAGAGTGGGAGAACCTGTCTATGTAAGCCAGTGGGAATCTATCTAGATCTATCTAGCAGATTCAACCATACATCGCAACGCGTCATATCTCTACTCCCACCTTTTATTCTATCAGTTTCATTATTAAGCCCAGTGCAGTTAGTGTAAACTTATAGCTACATTATAACAGTGTCTTCATATCTCGTTCATTCAATCAAACCTAATTTCTCTCCTCAACAACTCCATTATAATATCACTTTTTTACTTTCTCTTATTTTTTTAGGGATAGGAATAGCTAAGTGCTTAGCGTACTGGACTTCCACGCAGAGGACCTGGGTTCGAGTCCAGTTGTACTACCCTTAGATTTTTTCTTCCTAGGAGCCCCTACAGCTCACGGTCCGTTGATGGACAGTGTTGTCTGCAGCGAGAGAACACTCTCCGGTGGCCGGCAGTGCACTGAGAAGGCTCCGGGCGCCAATGACCATAGATGTTGACGCGCCTTAAATTAAAAAAAAAAAAAACTTTTTTTTGAAACAGTTTTCTGGAAAAAATATTGATTTTAGGGATATTTTGTGGGGACTTTGATGTTAAGCATACATTCAAACTGGGTTTACAAGCTTCGCTCAGGGGTTGTGACAAAGGGAGAGGGCAATGCCATACAAGATTCATTCAGGCGTTGTTTAAAGAAAATTTATTAAATACAATTGTAATTAAATTGCAGTAAGTGAAAGTTGTATGATCCACACACACAAGATTTTTCATGCATAAAAACATACGGCCAACAGTTATTACAACTTTAAGATAAAATTGCAACAAACTTCCATTAGTAAAGTTTTTCTACAACTTGGGAGACCAGTTTCGATGATTTATTTCAAGTTTTTACTTGGATAATGTTGTACTGGGTTTAAAAGGAAATCTTGTGATCAAATAAGTTTATCCCCTAATCTTAGTTCTTCCATTATTATTCAGGACACAGTTCAGGATCCATCTAATTTTATGCAAACGATTTCATGATCAATAATCTAAACTATTACTTCATCTAATGAACCTATTAAAACAAGAATATAATATAAGATAAATATCAATAGTTATAGTCAATGTTAGTCTGTGTGTATTTTATTCAAGTTATAGTTACATTTATATATATAATTGTGTGTGAAGACGGCCGTAAATATATGAAAAGTTGTGTGTTTAGTGGTTTGAGAGGGTATAATGTGCTGGAACGGGGCTGTTCACAGTTGTACAAAGTTCCCAACCACTGTGGAAGTAATTACGGTAGATTGCAACCAACCAGAGAGAGAGAGAGAGAGTGACTCTGTGCTTATTGATTTCTGAATATTACAAAACAGATGTTACTATTACAATATGTAAATGTAATACGTTTACCATTTCTTCAAATTATCCTGTGTAGTACATTTTCTAAATTGTTGCTTTAGAATTCTATCTGAAATAATTAATCAAATAAAATTGAAAGGGAAAAACTATTAAGCATAATTTGGATTATATTACGTCAATGGAGAATTTACTAATTGTTATAATGTTACAAAATATCAATACATCTTTGTAAGTTGCGGTTATAAATTTATTTAAAAACTTCAATCATTGAAAGTTACTAACAGGAAGCTGATCCAGGATCTTTCTAAATGAAAACAAATTTTTTTGGGCCGTAGACGTTATGATTAAATTATTAATTATATTCAATGACAAACAAATTAGTTGTGAAATATTCACACAACTTTTTTTTTTAGGACAGTGGGGCACCGCCACACGAACGGCTCCAGGATGGAAGAAAGAGTGCAAAACAGTGTATACGAGGCCAATCTGAGATGTCACATCTCGGTAAGCCTAGGTAAGCTGGCCACAGTTTTTTTTAGGTAGAGTCAATTGCAATAACTCCCTGTGCAAACTGAGATAAAAAGATGAGGTAAACTAACAAAACTCAGAATCACCATCTTCGCAGGCAGCCAGGCGCGGCTTCGCGAGCAATTATAGATCGTATCAGGTCTGCTCGAGGCTGGTATGGGATTCCTTGGGTATATTCATGGAAATTAGTAGCCAAAATAAGGGTTTTTTCAGCTTGGGTACCCGGACAAACAGGTTATAAGGGGCAATGAGGCGGCAAATCGCCTTGCTACGGCAAGGACTCTATTGGAACCCTCATTGAACCTGAATCTTTTTTGACCCATGCCAGAGTCAGCCACTGTTCGCCGAGGCTTACTGCAGAATTACTCCAACAAGATTCATGTACATGGCTTAACAAGCACATGTATTGCATAGGCCTGACAACGGATAACCCCTATATTATGCAACTGGAGAGGACTGGAGAGGATATCTTGGGATATTGCAAATTGACAGATAGACTACCGAAGGAGATTAATTAGGAGGATGAATTGGGGGGAAACGGGGGGATAAAAGCCATACAGGCATAGGTTCATGGCCATTAGGCACCCGGATTCAATAATAATAATAATAATAATTAGAGAAATAAACTAGAAGATATGTTGAACACTGTGTAATGATTAGAACACACAAACGGCAAGGGCTTTACAAATATAACCAATTTAGGTAGCGTGAGAAATATAAAGAAACAGACTGGCTGAGCAAAAAGAAAGTAGTGGATAAGTTGCTGACTGGATGTACTGGTGTAAACTGTGTAAAACTCTTCCAAACTCTTTATTCTGTCGCTCTATATTATATGAATCCAACTATCCCTCTCTAGTTTGGCCTAGGTTGGGAGTTACTAACTTTTGATTCATTTAATGTGTGTTTCTCCGCTCTTCGAATCCCATGAATCTTTAATGATTCGGATCCCTTTACACAAGTGCCTTTCGTAAAATTCCAAGTTCCTTTCATGAAGAAGAAGAAGGAACAGCTTTGCACGTACTGTGTCAGTGTGAAGGGCCTGTGTGGCTGAGATTTTTCTATTCTTTGGGAAAAGGCTGCAAGCTTCACCGAAGAGTCTCCCCCAGGACTCGGAAGTCTAATAAAAGGGATAAAGCTTGAGAGGGTATTTTAACTGGGTGGGTGCCTTCAAGGATCACCCAGGAGTTTTTTCTCGAGACGCCAAACAGACAGAACTGGAGAGGACACTCTAAACTTGTGGGTTATCCTCTACTGATGGGTAAATCTAATGACCTAACCTTCTGTACTCGATATAATTATAAATTAGTCTAATTTAGCCAAACACACACACACACACACACACACACACAAACAATAGACCATTCGCTTAGAACATTTTTTTCATACTCAGGCGATAACTCCTCTTTTAACAGAAAAACAAATTAAAAAGTGTTTGAATTTGTTATCATAAATATACTTAATATAAAACACAATTAAGTTATATTCTTAAAATGATAGAAAAAAAAGTTTTTATTTTTATTTTTACGTTTTTACAATTTTCATAAAGTTTGATATTCCTATCTAAGGGATATCGGTTTTTCTTTCTTTATTGTTTATAGAAAAGACAAACATTTTCTTGGTAACTATCTGTAAGTGAACTGGAATCAAGCCAATAATTTCTCCTCCTATTCTAAACTCACTTGGTAAAATTTATATGTTCGATCAGTATTGTAAACTATGGTTACCTCAAGATAAACTGTTATTCCAGTTACATTGCCAAAACTAATACCACATTTTATACCTTTCTTAATTTATTTTCTTTTTTAAGAAAAAAGAAGTGGCTTTCTAAAGTCATTATCTATTTTAAGGAACTAAAATCTTTACATTGAATTTATCTGAATCCATTAAAGAGGATAACATCCTTTTCCACAATAAACATTTAAAAATAATGAAAAAAATGGAGAAAACTTTCTCTGTCTTCAAGTTTGAACAAAATATCTACAAAATGAAAAAATGCAGGACATTCGAATTGATATTTTACTTAGGTATTATTATTATTTATTTGTCTGTAGAGAGGGACCAAATCCTACGCTATTTTGAAGCCTCACTGAGCCCATATAGTTACCACAAGAAAAACAACAACAAACCGGGTCTAGAACAAAAATCCAGACCCGGATCTAATCCATCTAAGATTCACCGCAGTCCGAATAAATCGGATAATAACCTTAAGCGGAAATAGCTTAAGCTCTTCCACAGACATCTTATTCCGACCAAAGGTCCTGAACTTAATATGGGGTGTTTCCTCCTCTGTCTCACATACTCTACAAAATGGATCCAGCATGAGCCCTATTATGTAGAGATGTCTCCTTAAACCACAATGTCCAGTGAGAGATCCAACCAGATGCCTGAGAAAGTTCCGTGAAAAACACAGCAACGTCTCTCTCACTAATGGCTTTGTCCGGACCCCGATAAGCATTTTGGGCTGCCGAAAATTAACTGAGCTCATCCTTAAGGATGAATGCTGTGAAGCTGTCTATGTCTGGAAGCCTGACAGATATGTGCCAGAAGACACGCCAACAACAGGCTCGGGACCAATGAAAGGAAGAGAGGCGCCTAATTTAGCAAACTTATCCACTTCCTCATTCCCAAAAATTCCCATGTGATCTGCCACCCAGACTAGAAGCATATATACTTCAGAGAGGAAAGCTCTTCCAGTCTTTTAGAACATTCTAACACTAAACTGGAAGTGAAGACACATGAACTCAGCGCCTTCAGCGCTGGAAGACTGTGGTCCATTCACCAAAAGTTACTGCCAAATGATCTCCGGTCTCAAAATAGACCGCAGCTCCAGACCTACCATTCATTCTGGATCCGTCTGTGTAACACCGGAGTAATTATCAGGTATCAACACCAGACGGACCCAATCTTGACCAATCTTCCCTAGAAGGTAACCTGACACTGTAAGAATGCTCGAAAACAAAAGTCTTCAACATTCTATCAGAAGGAAAACCTGTAACAGGAACCTGCGATGAATGGTAGAGTGACCATATCGCTTACCCTGTCAAAAACCTGCCTGTTTAATTCTATAGGTAACGTCATCGCATCTGATTCAAAGGTTACCGTCAAAATTCTGCCAGTCGCATTGTGCCTTTATTTAATGATTATGTTCCAATTTTCTCCAAAATATTTCCAATAATTTTCTTGGCATTTTACTTACTTTCCACACTTATGAAAGCTTATCACTTTTATTTGAAACATTTTTCCTGGATTTTGGGGGGTTTTTGGAGGACTTGCAACGAAAGCTTTTCTTTAAAGTGATAAATTCAGCAAAAATTTCCGTTCTATTATAATGAAATCTTTTTTTCTCACATTATTTGTATAAATGAATACGTTTCTTACTTATTTCTATACTACTTCATGAAATTTCGACATTCGGAACATTGCTTCTATAATGGAAGTCAGAAGGAGAGAGAATGGATTTTAGTGAAATAAACTAGATGATATGCTGAACGCTATATAATGAAAAGAACACACAAACAGCAAGGACTTTACAAATATAAGGGAGTTAGGTAGCGTGAGAAATATAAAGAGACAGACTGACTGAGGGATGAGAAATTAGTGGATAGGTTACTGACAGGTTACACTGTTGTAAACTGTCAAGTCCTGAACTGTACTGCTGTCGCAACTACATATCTCTCTCTCTCTAGTCTGGCCTAGGTGGGAAGTAACTAACTTTTGATTCATTTAATATGTGCTTCTCCGCTCTTCGAATCCCATGAATCTTTAATGATTCGGATCCCATTACACAAATGCATTCGTAAAATTCCAAGTTTGAAGAAAATCGGATACTTGGAAATGTGGCTGTTACAGACAAAGTTTCTGAATGTTTCAGAATTTTCTCAAAAAAGGTTCTAATGAAATGCTAACGCATATATATTTATATAGTATATAAATCTATAACTTCTATATCAAATATTTATCCAGATATTTATTTTACGAGAGTTGTGAGGAATGTTCTGATGAATTGGGTTTTATTTTAAACAAGGTTTGCTAGGGACTGACCAAGACGGTGCCATTCAGCGTAGTTACATTCAGATAATCCTTTAATCCAAGATAATCAACAATTATAATTCCAAACACCTATTATTTCTATGAAATACAATGGAGAACTATTTGTTTAGTAATGAGCCCAAATTTGAAGACAATTTAGTATTAGATTTGACTAAATCCTAAGTTACTGTTTGATATGATTCTGAATAAATTTTGTAGTAGAAAAGGAAGGTTTGTACCTATTGATTTAGTGACAATTTTTGGGGGGAATTTGGGGTATAATGCACTGCGATCTGTAAGATCTATTTATCCCCTGGAGAAGCCTTCTCAGTGCACTCTGGCTATACTCTAGTTATACATAACATTGGTTATTGCCGGACAGTGAATTGTAGAGTCTATAGGAAGAAAAAAAAAAAATCTAATGATAATATTGCTAGACTCGAAACTGAGGCCTCCACGTGAGAGTCCAGTGTGCTACAAACTGACATAATTTCCTGCCTTTTAATAACACATGCTCAGTCAAAACAAAACAAAAAAAACAAATATTATTTTGATAAATATACAGTCAGAATAAAACAAATCTTATTGTAAATTACTTCAATGTAAATTAGAATAGATGGAGATAGAATGTAACAATAGTAAGAGATTAAATTGTTGAACATGTATAATAATAGGAGAAAGTTCTCGCTTCTTGAGTTTTGCAAAAGTTAATTATGTGTAACAAATGATATCATTTATAAAACACAATATACATCTCTAAAATTCTTTCATTAAATCATAATCATTTAAAAAATGGTTACCACTTTAAATAAAAACTAATTAAAAAAAAAACAAACAGTGACAATAATCATTAAAGTTAAAGTAAAAAAGTTTTAATTAATATGTTTAATTCTGGACATAATTATAGTGAAAACAAGAAAACAAAAAATACAATCACCCATGCACATATATTTGTTTATAAATCCATTCTTTAAATAATAATACTATATATACTGTATATTAATAAGTAATTTTTGGTTTTTTAGCTTCTTTCAAACAACAATCGAATTCATCAAACCAAGATGATCTTTAAATTAATATTTACTTTCATTGGTTTTCTATATCGTAATGTTCAACACCTGTTCAACCATCCAAACGACTCCTACAGTATGCAGCCATGTGGCTGTTATTAGGTCAACTCCATCTTGAATTCCGACTCGTTGGTTCTCTATTTTCGCCTTCCTTTTAATGTCTCCATACCATTTTGTTTTTTTAATCTTATTTCGTCTGAAATATGAACCACAGTCAATCAACCATTCAATAGCTTATGAAGTGTATTTGGGTGTGTTGAGTTGTTGTAGTTTGTAGTGGTAGCTTGTCGTGGCTCGAGCGGTTTTGTAAAAGGGCTTTAAGTATATATGTTTAAGAGAGTGAAGTATCAGAAATAAGAAAGTAGTCACCATTGCTAACAATAAATATATCCTACGAGGCATGTCCAGTAAGTAAGTGTACTGAATTTTTGTAGGTTACAGAAATTTTTATTTGAACAAAAAAATTACCTGGTTACATTAGTACATATGTAAGCTATTTTTCGACATAGTCACCATTCCTCTCAATGCAGGTGGTGAACCGGGGTATTAATTTTTTGATGCCTTCCTCGAAGTAGTTTCCCGCCAACCCCTTCGTCCACTTCTCCACCTCCCCCTTCACCTCCTCGTCGGTTGAAAACCTTTTTCCACCCATGTGCAGCTTCAGGGAGATAGTAATCTGAAGGTGCTAGGTCAGGGGAATGCGCGGGATGGTTCAGGACATCCCATTTAAACGAGGCAAGCAGTTCCTTCGTGGCGTTGGCCGTGTGTGGTCTGGCATTGTCGTGCAAGAGGCAGACTCCCTTTGTCAGCATGCCTCTCCTTTTGTTCTAAATCGCCCTCCGCAATTTTTTTTGGGTCTCACAGTATTTTGCAGAGTTGATGGTCTCCTCTTGAGGCATATATTCAATTAAAGTTATGCCTTGAAGTCCCAAAACACGGATGCCACGATTTTCTTGGCTGAAATTGTGGTTTAGAACATTTTGGCGGAGGGTGAAGAGGTGTAACGCCACTGTTGAGACTGCCTTTTGGTTTCAGGCGTGTGGTGTGCAACCCAAGTTTCATCACCAGTAATGATGGAGCGGAGAAATTCATCTCCATGGAGTTTATAGCGTCTCAAAAACTCTTGCCCGACCTTGAATATTTCACACTTGGCGGGAGATTGGATTGACATTTTTCACGAAACGCATTGTCGCATCGACAGTTCTCAACGTACCGACCTCGAACCCGGTCTCGTTGCGGAGGGGAGGAATCAGGCTACACGACAGTGTAGCCAACATGTCGAAAACAATGTCCCTCCGGCCGTGAGAGCCTCAGTACACTTACTTTCTGGACATGCCTCGTATTAAAATAATAAGTAAAAGTTATTTGCAAAGAATTATTAACTTATAATATGCACTGTTGCTAAGAGAGCGAAAAACAAGTGTTCTGCTTTTGAATGTCTAGCCCAGACTGTCCTTGAAGGAATGTCTTCTAATTGTTATTTCAAATCTTCCCCTGTGAGAAGAAGGGGTAGACAATGCTATCAAGTTCATGAACTCTAAAAGACAATAGTGGCTTTCTACCTAAATAGTCCTTTTGCAAGGGAATGTCACATTTTCTTCATAATTTTGATTTTTTCAAATTAAATATATTTTTATATTTCTTGCATCCTTCACACTTACAACACAACTCTCAAAGAGTGTTCAAAAACTTGTAATAATCAAACAACTGTCTCAACTCGCTTTTTGCCCAAAGTCCTTTTTGCTATTTGTCTTTCGGTTAAAACTAGCAAAAAAATCTAACAAGCTACTTCGCATCAAGCGATGCTACCTTTTTATGCCGCCATCATCTTTCACTCGGTCACTCTGCCCTCTATTTACTCTTTCTTTCTCACAAAGTAACGCTAAATATAAAGTGTAGGTAACTGAGTGAATCATTCTTGAAATCAATATCACTAACTATAACATATCCTGCAACCATGACACAGATCTTTCTACTTCCTTCAATTGACTTACTTCATCGAAAGGTTTCCCTACATTCTTGCTACAACATTCTTCTACTTTCGTAGCTTCTTTAATTTTTCTTTGTCTGTGTCTTCTTTGACTTCTTTTTTTTAGCATCTTTCTCCTCTTTTCTTTCAGAGTTTCTTTGATGTGTTTCAAATTATCTTGAATATTTTCTTATCATACAGTTCTTCAATCCTAAGGACCTCAACTTTGTTGATTTTCATTTCTTCTTGGAACCTCTTCTTTCACTGCTTCTTCCTTAATAAATCTGTTTTTAAATTCTACATCTTTCACTGCTTAAGTACCATAGTAATCTGTAGTATTTTTTTTTCAATAATCGGTAGGGTTCTCAGTTCTAAATTGTGCGTTTTTAGCCGTATTTGACGTGTCATTCTTTCCAATAATTTGCATTAAGATATTATCTCATTTTTCTACTATAAGTGTTTTTTTTACGTCATCTTTAGTATAAATACTTCTTTTTTATCACAATTTTCATCATAAAAATGATCTTCATCTTTCTTTGGCGCATCTATTCCTTTTTTTGTTCTTCTTGTATTAAGGTCAATTTGATCTACGAGCATGTTTGATCGTAGCATGTTTCTAGATGCTTTCATAAGGAAAGTGGATTACAGGTAACTAAAATCGTTGCCACTGAAACACTTTGGTCTTTGATCAATAACGTATCATGTTTGGAGTCGTGGCACTTCTTGGAAGATCCCATACATTGCTGGTATGCGAAGCAAGTTATTCATAGGATCTGTTTTCTTTTATACTTTGAAATTACGCAAACTTTCTGCAATCATACAATATCATTATGTTGACGGGTATTTGCCTTGGACCCCGTCAATTACATATTCAATTATCGCCTCAACTTTCATTCTTTCTGTCTAATTCATGCTTGCATGACCTACTAATATTCTTAAAATATTCTTGGAACATTTTCTTCTTTCTCCTATATAAAAACTGTTTGTGAATTTTAACGGTTAAAAAATTTTTTTACTTCAAATCCTTTTAGCAGCATTCTTTTCAAGATGAGAGACCATCATCCATTTTCAGAATGGATACAAACAACTTGGTCCAATCTTTTCAAAGATTTCTTTGCAATGATTATCTTTTGCATGTTATTTCATCAGCAATGAATGCAATTAAATCTCATTTTTAAATAATAATTACACACATAACTAATCTGAAATCATATCTTATATTTATTGAAATAAGTTACAACGCTAGTTCCACCAACTATATGATAAGTAATTCCTCAAACCGAGAAATCTTTTTTTTTTAATTATTTATTTATTTTTCAACTGTATAGAATGTACAACAAGCAAAAGGATGAGTGCGTAATTTGTGTACACATATATATAGTAGTCAATATATATATAACATATGTACATGTTGCTTGAGAGGAGGTATGAATGATGGAAGCCGTTAGTATACCATCATGGCAAGCTTACACAGCAGCTACCCTAGGAGGTCGGTTTTATACGTTAACATGGTCCCGTGGCCACCGCCGCTTCAGCCTCCGACTAGGGTTTTTGGGAAATGTTCTTGGTGGACATATTCTGGATCAGAGGATTATGGTGACAATTTCATTTGGAGTGGAATTTTGTGTAACGAAATTGAGCTAGCTCTGTGATGAAGGGATTATTAGAATCGGAGTGGATTGGATGGTTGGAGACGAACTACTGTTCTTAGGATCTTAGATCTTGTACAATTTGAAGTCGGTTAAGATTGGATTGTTTTGCAGTACATTAGAGTTCTATGCCTTATATCTAAATGGGGCTAGAAGAGCAGTGTACAGCAGTTTCTTGTACGTTAGAATCAGTTTTGAACGTTTGTCAAATAATCTTTTCATCACAGACATTTTCTATGGTAGCCTGCTTCATTTTGTGGTCATCGACTGGTTTTGGGCGTTCGCCCATCTTCAGGATGAGTTTTTCAGACAGTGTGACAACACGCATAGCTGGGTTTTCACTAGAACAATGTGGCAGTTATATGCACAGAGAAATGTAATCGGGATGCTCTGTGCAAGTCTGTGTTGTCACACTGTCTGAAAAACACATCCTAAAGATGCGCGAACGCCGGAAACCGGTCGGTGACCACATTGTCACCATTGACCACGTGGTATCCGCAGGCTACCACGGAAAAAGTCTCTGATGCTTTCCAGCTTGCCGGATCAACCACCACAACAAATCTTTTGAACATTTTATAACTTAAGTTGCAGTCAATTCGTTTCAGTCTGCTAAGGGGGTTCCATGTTAAAACCGTTTGTCAAGATATAATCCAGAGATATCTTGGTACTTAGTTCGCAATGGGAAGGATAATATTGTTGAATTAAAGAGGAGGAAGAGTATTTCTGCTTAAGGTGAGTATTTTGTGTTTGGATTTAAGTTCGTTTGTTTTGATCCTCCATTGCCGGAGCCAAGGTTCAAAGAATATGAAGATGTGATTGTAGAGCACGAGTTGCCATAACAGAATCCATTAAATTGAAAGATCCAGAAATCAGAATTTAAATTAATTTTTTGTTACCATCCTCCCACTTCTACACACACACACACACACACATATATATAATTATATATATATAAAACAACTTTATAATTATATAATTAAAGTTAATCTAGATTAATTCATTTTTATAAATAATTAAAACATGAATTTAATTTTAAAAAACCCGACAATTTGTTTAAAGAATTTAAAAGAACAAAAGCATGTTATATATATATGTTAGTAAAGAAAGACACAAAGTGAATTGCAAACTAAACAATTGTAACTAAAATAACTTTGAGTAATTGTGGAAATTCCTTCGTCCTTATCTCCAGTATTAACAAATACAATTTTCTTGTATTTGTTTAAATTAAACTTACTGCTTCTACTTTATTTATTTGTTTGACATTAATTCTAACATAATATTCTTTAAATATTTAACAATAAAATACTGTTATTAAAAATATTCATTGTTTGTTCATTTCTTAATTTCTGAACATTACTTTTTATAAGGTATTTGGTTAATTGTTATAAATATCTTGTTTATACAACAGCGTATTATGTGTAATTGTAATTTTAAACCATAATAAATACATTTTTAATTATTTATAGCAATAATTTTTTTTGTTGCTCTCTAGAGATTAGAAGTAATCACAGTGTTACCAACTTTCAACTAAAGAGAAATAATAAATAAATAATTCCTCAGTTCATAGCAAAATAAATAATGTATTATACTGAATATTTGTTTTAATACTTTAGAAATCCATATAACATTATGTAATATTTGTTTTTAACTCTAACTAGGCGTTTCCCTGAACTGTAGTTCCCTGAACTGTAGTTCGCAGAGTACACACGCGTACTGGTGCTCAGAAAATAAAATAAAAAAGTCAACCTTTCGACCTAAGTTCAAGAAAGATTCACTTATCTTACGAAAAAGCACTTTACCTTAACATTTTTAGCAGTATGCGTGTGTTTCCGCTGTATATATAAAAGATGGGTGGAAGTAAATATATGGAAGAATATAAGAAATAAATATAATATGGAAACGTAAAAAAAATTTATAGAAATTAAAATCCTATTTATGATTTCATTAAAGGGTATGGGCAGTGAAAAAAAAGTGCAGAAAACCGGTTTGCGGCTGGAAAAAGTTTGGCAAATTCGCTGTAGTGGAAGAAAGAAATAAAAGAAAATAATAGTTTAGAATATTTTATAGTTTCAAAAATAGAATTGTGTTAATACTTTAAATGTATCTTAGTGCAGTGAATAGAATCAGGTACTGTAATTTGGGGTCATTGCTATTAGGGAAACAAAGGCACAAAAATCCGTTAAATTAATACAATGCCACTTGGCCAACTGTTTTGTTAGAGAGGACATTCCTTCAAGACAGTCTGCATTCTGCTTTCAAAGCAAGAACACTTGCTTCAGGAATCGCTCTCTCAAACTCAGTGCCTGTGATAGAGATCTGCATTTATTCTAGATAAACATCTGACGTATTAAGATATAATTTGATATTGTGAAGTACTTAAATATGCTTAGAGAATAATATATTTATTTAAAAAAACAGTGGTGCTCTCTTGATTATTTCTAATACTTCACTCTCTTAAACATATATACTTACAAGCCCTTTTACAAAACCGCTCAAGCCACTACAAATACACTATCACCAATTACATTTCAGCAGTCTAATCTAACGTCTACAACCAATCTGAATATAACAACAATCCCATTTACATTTCTGACGCAGGGGGACATTAAAGTTTGAACTTTTCCTTATTTCAGCGAAGCTTTCGGCAAATTTATTTTGCCTTCCTCAGGGGGCAAATTCTAACACATAATCCATACAAATAATTACCACTTGCATCCTTGTATTTAAGTGTGACGACTCTTCCTCAGGGCAAAATACATTTGCTGAAAGCTTGGTAGAAATAAGGAGAAGTTATTAATTTAATGACCACAAACTCATGATTTAAAATCGGTTGGTCAATACACGAAAAAAACATTTACCACCAGATGAAAGAGCTACCATCTTGCCGATAGATGCAGGCTGTGTAATTTTGAGATAAAAAAACTAACCTCTCAGCTTCCCAGAAACCAATTAAACTAAATTAAAAAAAAAAAAAAATTAAAATTAAACTGATTGATGAATTTTCCAAGTTTATGAAAATTTTTAGAGTGTTTTTTTTTTTTTAGAAAATACAAAACACTCAGAAACTTATTCCGTCATACTTCCGGTTACCCGATTTTCTTCAAATTTGAAATTCTAGCAATGCTTCTATTGCTTGCTGGTCGTTGAACCATACGTTGTACTGAAATGATTCTGTACAGATAGGTCTATAATGTATAAAGAAAATCGTAGAAGCCGCTTTTGAATAAATCGCGGAGGGCTGTAAAAATAAGTCAATAAATTTTGTACTTCCTGTGACTTTATTTTACCGGAGATAATTTTGTTCATATACACAGTTAATTCGCTCAAATATTTTTGTTGTCCTCAGTTAGGGCACCTCAACACATGTACTTCCGTGAAAACTCAATGTCGAAAATTTGACTGTTCGCAATACTTTTTTTTATAGGAAGTAAGAGAAAGTAAAGATACTTCAAAACATCGATTGACAAAATGTGATCGATTCACAAAATTTTTAAAGATATTATTCTATTATTATTCGACCAGAAAACTTTATGGCTTGGAACAATATTTTCTAAGACTGCATTCATGATATACATAATAGATCCTTTTGTATCGCGGTGATTGTAGGCCGCTACGATAATTTCCCCGATAAAAAGTAAAGTTCTTTTTACTTCTTTTTTTTTTTTACTCTAGAGTAAGAGGAAGTATTGCGATGGGGTTAAATTTTCTATATCGAGTTTTTACCGGAAATATATTGTAACGTTTTTCCCTGTAAACTAGCTACTGCAACTAGAAGTGGGTTCGTATAGATAAAATACTCTAAACTTCAATAAAGAAAACACCAATTTATTGTTATACATAATAAATTACAAAAGACAACACTTAATAATAATTAATTCACAGTTTAAACCATAAAAGTTCACTTTGTTCACTTTTTATGCACTTTTCACAAACTAGTGACTTCGTTTGTAACTGGAAAACTCTCCTCTCAACTCTGTGTCCCCCTATTTATGCCGGTGGGGAACCATCTAGAACTTCCTCGATTCTTCTAGAGAGAACTAGAGCGCCGCCAGCGTTCCCAGCGGCCACTAGGAGAACCTTAGGTACCTGCCTTCTCTCCTAGATGGCACCACTGGCTGCGATACAATATGTTTTGAGGTTTCCTGAGATTGAAAAAATGGTTTTTACAAATTGTTAGAATAACTCAAAAAAAAGCGAAAACTCACAGAAAGTTCAAACTTGATATTTAGTTTGTATTAACATGGGTCGACATGACAATAAAATTTTGAACAAAAGCCGTCATGAATGGATTTTTAAGTTTCTTTGCAATATTCTCGAAAACGACTAAAACGATTTTCTTTAAAGTTCATATACTGCACTACACTATAATGTGCTATAAGTTTTATTTAAAACATTTCGATGGGAAAATTCATTAGAGAGGGGACTTTTGGGGGTAGGAGGTAGGGTTATGTTATTTCTAAAGTGATATATTAGTTGATTATACAATTCTATCATCTATGTTAGGTCGCGGCACCTTTGACAGCTTAACTCCGCTTCACCTTTATTGCCCTTTTATTACCACACTACTGTTAATCCCTTGCCATTTCCAGTTTTTTATTATTATTATTTCCTTTTCTTCATCGTCCGCCTCGTTCTCACGCTTCCTCGCATTTTTCTCTCTCTTTCTCTCTTTGGTGGTGGGATTGCCGGCACTTTTATCTTTCGGAGTTCGCGCGTTATTTAGTTTCCCACACCCTTCAAACGTTCTTTATTCCTCTAAAATTTCTTCACTTGTCTTCTATATCTCGCATGGATAACAGTGTTTTCGCCATTCTCTTTTTCTGTCGCCCGACTAGCTAACCTCAGTTTTGCCGCTTCTTCTTAGTCTGTGGTGTACTGTTAATTTCGCCTTTAAATTTTATGTCACCTTGTACGCGCCTATTTGCCGTGTTAATTGTTAACTTGGACTTTTCGGTGATTACCAAGACTCATCTTACGCGCCATTATCTTCACGAGGCTATCTCATCTGCACGTTAGTGGACTCGTCATCACCTGCCGCTTCAACAACGGCATCATCCGCTTCTGAAGAAGCGGTCCAATCCTTCTACGCTCATCTGAGTTCCTTTCTTCGCCACACACGCACACCGCACACATATGCGCCTCTTCCTTTCTCAATCTGCCATTCGTCTCTTCTATCCTTCTTCAATTCATCACTCACCGTCATCAAAGGGTAAGTCTCGTTTTCATTTGTTTGTATTATTGATCGTTTTGCTTGTCACCCGCTACTTGCCATCTCGCCTTGGGTGTCTACCGCGCAGACAATCTATGTAATTGATATTAATTAGGAATCAATAAATTGCCAAAATTCCAAGTTTTAAAAAAAATGGGTATAACTGTGAAGTGCGTTTTTATTATTTATTTATTGCTTTGCTTGTATACAATTCATAGTGTTGGTCATAACAGTCATACAGTTAATACATGCAGTTCTATAATATATTTACAAATAATTATCACACTGGGAAGGAGTAACTGACAAATAAAAAGAAAGAAAAACAATCAAACTGTGTTTAAACAAAAAAAAGAAATGTCATCCCACTAAGATAGCTGTTAGCCTTAATGCATATTATTAGCCTTCAAACATAGAAATATATACTTTTTAATTTATTTAAATTGTCAACAATAAGAAGATCTTCTATTTGGTCTTGAAAATTTAACTTCGAGCGCAAATAACTTCTTAAATAAGTAACCCTAAATGTAGATAATACAGTACAGGTACATGCTAACAAAAAATCTGCAAATTCATTTGTAAACCAGCTACATAAAGGACAATCATTGTTCAAGGATTGAAGCTATGAACAGTTCCATTAAGATAAATTCTAGGCTTGATTTTGCTAATGAGCAAAGCAAAGCAAATGAGGCGAATTTGGGACAAAGTACGAATAAATTTAGGATTACATTTAGATGTATGATGGTACTAAAGTGGATGTATGATTCAGACAAACCAAGAAGGCTTATACTTCTGAAATAGTTATCAAAGGAAGCATGAGCCACAGAAAGAAACAAATTACCCTTAACAAATTATTATTAAAGCAAGTGCGTTTTTACTGAACAGGTTTTTTTTTTTCAGTTTTCTACGATTTGCTCCATAAATACCGGACGGGTTTTTCATTTAAATTTGCTACACTATCATTTTACTACTATAATTTTTGTTGAAAACTTTTTTCGTGGAATTCCTTTAAAGAAATCGTGGGGGAACAGTGAGGAGGTTATGCTTTAAAAAAAGTCAATGTGCCAATTGTTTTTATCAACAATTTGTTTTCTTGCATTTTCTGCATCCGAAATGAAAAGAGGTTTTTTTTTCTAAGGGTAAATAAACGTATCTAATTTGGACAAATATTATACATATAATGTAGCAACATTCTAAAACTAAATCACTCAATATTATGAACAAATTTGTTGTCGAAAAAAATGTTACTTAATGTATACTATCATAATTCAGACGTGGACAACCCAGCAGGGAACATAACCAACCTTCCTTCCCACATTGTTGAGCTAATCTACTGTGCTATTGACGACAAGGGAATATGTGTGTGTCCCAACCCCTCTCTCTTCTGGGCACCCTCTTATGAATTGATCAATAATACGCCTAGATATGCTCATAACTGCCTCATATACCTTTTCTGCATATTTCTATTTATATACTTACTTACTTAAACAATTATTATATTTTTTTTATAATTCTGAAATTATCTTTTTATTATTTACAATGTAATTGATTATGTCCATGTTTAAATGAAATTAAGAAATCTTGCCTAGCAAATGGGTGATAATGAAAATAAAATATATTTTTAAAATCACTTTTTTTTTGTGGTAGTTCAATATAATAATACCAGATTCTTGAAAAATTATACAGCAGTAGAAGTGTGCTTATACAGTGTACGTTGTATGTGTCCGTTGTGATACTTGACCGTGATGACGAGAACAAAGAAAATTATAGAAACCGCCATCTATTAATGAGAATGCTTACAACAGTTACTTATATATAGAAATTTGGTATGCATACAAATTAAATAAAAATAAAACAAAATAAAAAAAAACAGTATAAAAATTGTAATAATATAAATATAATATAATAACAAAAAATATTTCTATATTATTGCAATATAAAATCCATGTAATTATTTTAAATTATTTCCTTGTGTGTGTGCGTGAGTGTTTGAGCAAAATAACTACAAAAAAGAAATTAAGTATTGACAAATAGATCTAATCCTTTGTATCTTTTGTCTTTATTTTTTCATTCTTTACAGTGAACCATCATCAGGAGCTATAGCGCAAAATGACACCTTAAAACTATCTAGGTAAACCTATATAAACAAAAATAAAGAGAGGTGCACCATCCAGATCGAACGGCGATGCTGCTCAACTAAATTGAGGTGCAATGACACAGCGTACTGATCAATCAAGATGACATCCACTAAATCAGCAAAAGAACAGAATATTGGTGAGGCAGTCATAAAAGCAATTAACAATTTGATTCGTTGGATTCGTGTCAATACTATAAAAAACAGTAGATCTGGTAAAAGAAACATATTCAATCAGCAGAGTCATGAACCATATAAATATGTGGTTATGAATTATACCGAGGGAGTCAATGATTATTTGCTCTGCGATCACCGTCAGTTTCTTTCTGTCGATACCCGACATCGTCGAAGAAAGATAGAGTATTTTTGGGGATCATTCCCCGGAACCAAACCACACTCCATAGACCGCAAATTCCCCCTTTCCCCGAACTCTTCTCTGAACTTCTCTTGCATGAAGGGCACACATTTTTCGTAGATGCCCTTCTTTTCATTGTTAATGAGTTCCGCTTGATTGGATTCATTGCCTTCAAACCTCACTGTGGGGTCCAAGATCAACGCAGTTGCACCTTTGCTGTCAAACGCTACTATGTCTGCATACCTCGGAAACCCATCTATGTTCATATAGTATACCTCTTCACGGCAGGCGTAAGGGTTCTCTTGCATAAGCTCAATGATACTCCTCTTAACGCCATGGTGCCGGCGGGTCACAAGCAACGTGCTGTTGGGGCAGCTTCCCAGCACATGGGCTGGAGTTTCCTTCTCTCAGCCGCATATGCGGCAGAGGATCCCAACGTCATGCGATCACCTACTCTCGGTACACCAAGGAGAGGAGCATAATTGGTGCTGAGTTTTACTGCATTGATCTACTCTGACCCTGAGAGAAGTGCTTTGTCACAAATGAATTTATTCCCAAGCGTCGAAGCTTTAAAATGTTGGAAGCCATACCCGTGCCATTTGCAACTGGCCCAATCATCAAAAGCTCCCTCTCGTAGAGACTGCCTTATCTTTTTAATATTGTCAACTTCTTCGAGCCTTACATTGTAGATTCTCAACCGGTCTTTGCATTCGAAAACTCCACTGCTATAATTAAATATTTATTTATTGTATAGTTAACTTTATTCAACAATATATGTTTTGTACTAAAGCTTCTTATGATGATCACTGAAAGGACTAAAAGCTAGTAGTGACATGATAGCGGAGTGGTTGTTTTGATGGTTGGTAGGTTGGCATAAGCTGGTTTTAAAGTAATTTTAGGAAATATTACAAGATCTCAGTGAATTAGGAACTAGAGTTTAACCACACTTAAAGGCAACTAATTTAATGACTAGATAATTATTAATTATTTAGACATAAACACGAGCTAAACTAAATATAAAACAAAGATAGATAAATGGTCGGAGTTACAATGTAGAACATTCTTGAAAATAACGTTGTGACAGGTTGGAGACGTTTTGCAGACTGCATCCGTATGTCTTAACTGTATTATCCTTTCACTTTTGGTGTTTTATGTATACTATCTTCGCCTCATACCATAGATTCCTTTACAATAGAGTTGGCCTAGGCTTTTGTTTGTCACTAACGGTTCCTAGTCTCTTTTATTAGCCAATTCTCCAATTTTTCATTTAAAATGAAATGCAATGCAAAAGCTAACAAATAGTTTTGCAATATTTATCCATTTTCTCGGAAATAGTTTAAGCGATTTCCTTTAAATTTGATATTATAAATACACATACTTTATTTCTGTCACTTTTATTTGAAACGTACTTCCGGGAAAATGGATTTTTAAGCCTTTGCAGGGAACGGAGAAGTTAGCCCGCCCCTTAATTGTCATTTTAATCACATCTATTTTTTTTCTACCAATATTTCATATTACTTTCATTTCATATTTAGAACATTTAAAAAAAAAAAAATGTATGGCTGAAATTCCAAGATTTGCAACTTCGTTTACTTATCTTTATAAGTTATTACGCACAGACACATACAGAAACTTTTCATACACACATTTTAGGGCGGTGGGCGGGGGAAGGAATTGAAATTACAGAGGTTTTTAGAGAAGCTGAGTTTCTCTTTTTAATGAGACTTCCAGTACAATTAATACTATTCTACATCTGTTAGGAATTAAAGGTAATTAAATATTTAGTTAATTTTAAAGACTTTTAAAAATTTTTTCAATCAGTATTGTTGTTCAGATGGATCAAATAGGATTAGGAGAATGGCAATAATTAGAAAATATCTTGTGATCATATATTTTTTTCATAATAAACGGTTGTGGAAGTTTAGTTTAATTAATTCAATTACCTTTCTTTGAAGTTATAAAAGTTAGAGAGTGACAATAAATTCAATTACCTTTCTTCTTTGAAGTCAGAAAAGTTAAAGTGACATTTAAATTGAAATAAATAAAAAAAAAAAAAAAAATGGAATATCTTTCCATATAAAGAAAGAAAACTTATACAATAAAATACATAAATTAAGTTATGCCATGCAATAAACTTATGAAGAGTTACAATAAAAATAAAAAAATGAAAGAAAATGTCTCTATCATTAAAAATAAAAAGCTAGATATATATAACTTTAGAAAGAGGTCTGCAATAAAAATAAAAAAGGCAATGATAAATTATTATTAGCTAAACGATCCTGGAAGATTGGAGCTGTTTGTTAGAAGAGGAACACATTCATGATAATATTAAGAAATATAACAGTTTAACATTGCTATAAGACACGCACTACTTGAAAATATTGTTGGCTTGCATATATAGCAGCATATCTCTTCATTTTTTGGGCGATTGGAAGAATAAATAAATATTGTGTACTATATTTCTAAGGTAATATATGAATATTCAAAGAACGTAAAAAGTCAAACAAGATCAAGCATTTAACATCATTCTTTAACCGTTAAATAGATAGATGGACGGCCTCATCTATCTATTGCTTTGTTTTACAAATGCAATGCAATTAGTAGTGACTCCTATATATGTCACTACTACTACTAGATAAAATTTTTATCTTGATTGTCTATTAATTCTTTGAAACACTTCACAGAGATCAATTGTGTTTTATTGGCATTACTTTAGTTCAATTGCAGAAAATAATGAAATTAATTCTTGTTCTCAATTTAAAAAAACAAAAAACAAAATACTAGCTATTTCTTTAAAACAATAATTTAAAAGAAAATGAAAAAAAAATGACACGAAATAGATTATAGTTAAACCAAACCTATTTACAATCAGATTAAACATTGATGTAACATTTAGTTGCTGGGTCTACTTAGGATAGTTATATCTTAGGGAGGGGGATGAGTGATATATTGGCTTAGGTACAGCGCCTTCGAGAACCAATCATTATAGCAATAAGTACCCTATCAGAGATATTTTCCATGATAGCCTGCTTCTTTTTATGGTCATCGACCGGTTTCGGGCGTTCACCCATCATCACTCTGCATTTGTTAAACAGTGTGATAACATAGATTTGCATAGAGCAAATTTAGCAAATATACACTGACTGGTCTTTAAATGTTTTTGTTTAGGGTCTAACTAAGCTAAGAAGGGGAAGGGGATGGTTCCTGAGTGGGGAAAAAACACATGCTTGGGTCTTTAAAGGGGCACATTTTTCTTTAAAAATGGAAACATCCAACACGTGGGGGGTCTATATCTTAATCTACGTTGTTTGAGGGAGATTTACTTTATATTTAATTATCCATACTATCTTACTAATATATTTATTTATTTTTTATAACAGCGCGAAATAGCACTGTGTCAGCCGTGGCTGCTGTGAAATAGTTACTGGCAAGTAATGATAAAATATTGAATGATCGTAAGATGGTATAGATAAATTAATAATATTTTGTTAAACAAAATAATCAAAACAAAATAAACAAATAAACAATCAATCAATCAACAATCAATCTATATAATCAGGTAGTTTGATAACACTATAATATTTCGCATTTCATCTTCCATAATTCCACGCACGCTATCCAGCACGCATGTATACTTAAATATGGATTCTTAACCTTCAAGTCTTAACACTTCGTTGTGTATTGAGTTGTATATTGTTTATCTCACAAACCACAACTCACCTGAACCAAATAGTTTTTAAGTTTTAAAAACCAAATAGATTTTAGTTTTAGTTTTAAATCTGTTAGTTTTAAAGCCTGTACATACGTATCATAACTGCCTTTAAAGTGAACATATGTGAATAATGTATGCAAGTCGAGAAAATGTACGTTACATTAAGCTTGGTTAACACACTTCACACACACATTGTATTCTCAGCACAATAACCCTGCACCAAGGGAATTTATTGTAATGACATGGCAAAGTCATTGACATCGGCAAAGTACACCAAAGAAATAATTTACAAAAGGTGAAAACAGCGACACTGTTGGCCGCCGACAGCCGCGGTCAACCAAACAAACAACAAAGCCTTTTCATCAATTCTCTTATCAAAAGGCAGGCACCGCGATAAGTATGGCCACTAAATAAGGTCAGAAAACTACGAAGGTCGCACAAGGCCGCACACTAAGACAGATGTCTTGGTGTGAGTGTGAACAACAGTATATATAAACTCTATGATATACGACGAGAGGATTATTATATCATCTACGACCAAACTATACACGAGCGGCAATTCACAGTTATATTCAACTTATCATTCTCGTAGTTGTGCACTTTAGTTCGTTATTTTAACCATTCTAAATTATCATATTCTATTTATTATTAAGTATTTTATTATAGTTATTAGTTACCATTTATCACGTTTAAATTATTGTTAAAATACAGTCTATTTTTATATAAAAAACCGTTTAATAATTCGTGCACTAACTTCCAAATCTCTCAAACTAACTTCCGCCCTCTTCAAGACATCTGCTACTCCAGGAATCACACATCAAACGATTCCATTACATCTAATATCTGATTCTATTACATTATTTACCACAAAGATTACACGTATTTTTAAAAATTACAATTAAAGGGGAAGAAAAACATTTAAATATATGGACATATAGAATATACATATGTATATATGGATTACAGACTCATTTAATATACAATACATCATAATAAAACAACCATCTCAATGAAATAATACATAATATAGAAACATAATACAAAAGATACATAATACAGAAGATGTAAATATACTATCAATACTTAACATTTTATTATACAATAATTTTTAGTTGATTATAGTACTTCAAAAAAATTAATACTATTTACAAATTTTACCAGATTCGTCGAATGCTCTTTTTTATCTGTTATTAACGTAGTTTAAAGTCGGTAAGTTTGCTGTTCTTCGTATATTAATTAATAATTTGTATTTTAGAGGTTTTCAATTGCTGTAAAAAATTATACTCTGGTAACATATAGTTTTTTTCTGGTTACCCATTCAATTATAACTTTAAAAACACTCTCATCAAATCGACACACCGCGATGTGTGTGTGTACAGTAGATTCTAAATTGAACGTACTCTCGGTCGATGGACTCGTCCCGTGGGAAACACGGAAATATTCATTAGTTTTTTGATTGTTGTTTTCCGTGTTTCCCTTTAATTTCCATTATACAGTGCTAGGAATGTAAATTCATTTGTGCAATTTTTTTTCCTGTGTCATTAAAATTAGGGCGCGGTCGTGCATCCGGCCAGCTTAGAAAGAACCTTCGCTCCTTACATCTACACATAGACGGTAGAAAAGTAGAGACAATGCACGGGAATAGTTGATGTTGTAACTTGCTTTTCAGACTATTAAAAAACCATATACAAACTTAATGGACACCAGGAAGCCTCAAAAGAGTTCTAGATCACCGATATTATTCTATATTATCAACCAGAAAACTGATAATATAAAAACTGTAATAAATAAGTAAATAAATAAATTCTCTTATGTTACCTGAAATTTTCTTTATCGGAAAGAAAAGTAGAAATATCTTCTCTCAAGAAATACTTCCCATCTTCTTATGCATACTTTATGTTTTTTCTTGATCATTTTCACAAACGATTCTTTCCATAACAAATCAATCAAATGCTTCAATACAAGTTTCGTTCTTTCTTTGCTTTGGTTGAATAAAGACAATTGATTTCTTTGCCGTCATCTTTCCATACATATTATTATACTAGCTAAACCCGGCCCCGCTTAGCTGTGGCTCAGTCTAATTTTAATTATTAGGGAAGTAAATAGAAGCCTGATAGTTAACATAGCTTCAGCAAGAAAACAAATCATTCAATATAATATCATACTTTGCGTTGCTGTGAACTGAAAGGAAAGAAAGAAAAAATGTTTTTAACTGAAAGTCTTTTTTTAATTGTAAAGCTAGTGAATGGACTACATTTTTTGTTTGTCCGTTTTCTGCATAAACATAAAGATCAGATGATTTACCGACTCTAGAGCATGCGACATTAGGGAGAAGCCCATGAGAGAAGCATTCGTTTTCTAAATTCAAACCTCACATTGTCCTTAGCGAAGGCAAGGCGTATTGAAAATTGAAGTCGTTTGAACACGAACGCCATATATGTGGGAATGAGTGGTATTCGTACGACGAGTGGCGATGAGTAAAAGTAGTACGTCTTCAACTTTATGAGGTCCAATGAGAATTGTTGCTTCAATTAGATTATTCATCAATTTTTTAACTACTAATCGTGTACAATTGCATAACTTTGGCTGATTGATGTTTCCGAGTAATATAATTGGCACTCCAATTTTCAAATTTAGAATGTGTGGCGGTAATCCGATAATCGAGTAAATTAAGAAATTCCGGTGGAAAATTCACTACTTCATTTTGGTCTATCACGGAGTCAATGGATTTGTATGTCACTGTTTCATCTAGAATGATGTTACTCATATCGAGTACGTCGACATTTCTAGCCACTAGAATAGCTCTTCCGCTTAACCATGCGTGATTTTGATAATTTGTTTTGATCTTTGGAATACCTTGTCTACTAATTCTTCTTTTGAATGTACAAAAATTGCAGAAATTAGATGGGAAGATGATTTTCCCTGTTGCTGGATTTGTAGGAGCAGTGTCGTTACCGACTTTGAGTAATTGTCTTGAAAATGTGGCAGCTATTCGATCGTTTTGAAGTTGAACTCTCATATTTGTTGTTAAATGATTTTTCTTTACTGTGCTCCAAAGAGGGGAATATTTCAAACAGGCATGCAATTTATCAGCTGGTTTGAGCGAGGTATCACTGGAAGCGTTTGCCTGAAGTCACCGGATAGTAACGCCAATACTCCACCTAATGGAGCCTGATTATTTCGCAAGTCTTTCAATGTATGGTTTAATGCTTCCAATGACTTCTTGTGAGCCATTGTACACTCATCCCATACAATGATTTTGCACGCCCGAAGAACCTTTCCCATTCCTGATGTTTTAGAAATGTTACATGTTTGGTTTTCTGTGAAGTGCTTTAGTGACAGTTTAAGAGCTGAATGCGCTGTTCTACCTCCTTCCATCAACATAGTAGCATTACTGGAGAAGCAAATGCTAACGCAATGTGGCCATTTGAACGGAGTTTAGCCAGGATTAAGGAAATTAAGAACTTTTACCAGTTCCACCTGGAGCGTCCAAAAAGTAAATCCACCGGATTGGTTGGTCACAGCTTGTATGATGGTATCAAATGCTATCTTTTGTTCTTGAAGGAGTTTCAGTGTATTTTCTTGGACAAATAGCTGTAAGTCATTTCTGGTGTATGATTGCTGTCTGAGCAGTTCTCTCTTGAATGTTGTACTGATCGACCTATTCGGTACTGTAACTTTCAATTGTGTCAACAACTTGCCACAGATTGCGAGACAAAGATCCCCAATGAAAATTAGCGCTTCATTGTACATTTCTTCTGTGAAATCCAAGCCATTATTGTGTGATTCTTGACGTATTCCGTGCAGAATATCTTCGGCAGAGAGCGCGCAACGCTTGCAACGCGTCTGCGTCTGTCTATTTTTGCCAACCTCGCGAAACGGTCGGAATTTCCCGTTCCCGTGGGAACTTCAGAATAAAAAGTATATATAAACGCTGAAATGGAACGTTGTGTCGGAATTTCAAGTCAATCCATCGACTACATTTTTTAGTTTTGCGGCCACAAACATACGGATGCTGAATTTATATAGATAACTCTTAATTTTTGAAATTGGTTTAATACAGGGTGGAATAAACAGGAAAGTCACATTACGAACAACTAGCGCTTCATGCTGTTGATACCAGCCAGATCAAATTCAAGTTAAGAATAATATCAAGAATAAGCCCGGCAATTTCGGAGGGTCAATCAGTCTAAATTCTGCATTCGAAGAAATCTTAGAAATCAACATCTGAATAGATCTACAACAAGCAATCATGAAATCAAGATGTCTGCAAACAGCTCTCAAGAGCTAACAAGCTATACAAGAGCAGTTCTAATCGCAATACCCAAAAAGTAATCTAGCCGACACGGCTTTTCAAGCTAAAGTCAAGTCTAGTTGCTTTATTGAAGTTATTTTACTTAAAGCAATACTTCAGCCTAAATGTTCTGTATTAGTTATTGACAAGTTTGAAGTTGTGCTAAGTTTAGCCAACTTGTTTTCTAGATGACCATTTACAATCACTAAAGTCAATTCGTTAATATAGATCGATCAATACTGAACAACACTTAATCTTGGAATAGATGACTTACTATCTATTCCATTATTCAGTTCTATCTTAAATATCTAACGCGAAAATTTCACCTTTTTTTTACATCTACCTATTTGTGATTTTTATTTATACATACATGATAACTTGTCCAATCAAGATAAGTAATTAAATAACACACTACATTAAATATACACACTATTCATTTATACATTAGAAGCGTTGGTAGATTTTCAAATTTGAAGCAAATCGTTTTTACCGAAAGAGCACTCGTTTTTACTTTGCAGAATGAGTTTTTTTTGGGATTTTTGTTAAAAAGGGCTGCAACTGTTGCCTATAAATTCGGGATACTACTGCAAAAAAAAATATTAACCTTCTTAAGAAAATCTCAAAATAATATCTTAGAATCCATGTTTTTGACTTCGCTGACGTAGGGATCTTGGATTTTGAAGTTGGGCACAAAAAAAGGCTTTTTAAAGAAATGGTATACATTGCTCGAGAGGAAAAATCTTGTAACAAAAAACGGATGTAGCAGGATTAAATATAGCTTATTACAATTTAATAAACCAAACATAATGTTTTGTTACTGTAGCATCTGGTGGCCAGTTCAGGAAGCACATGCCACAGAAAACCTTTATTGTTACCTACCCTGGATAGAATTATATTGTCATTCCTACTATTTGTTGTCATCACACTAACCTTTGTGCAATATTTTTAGTCAGCAGAGTTTGATTTTTTTTAGTTCTTTTATAATTTTTATAATTTTAATTTTTTTAATAGATTACTTAATATTAAAATAATAGAATATAATTTATATATTATAAAAATGCAATAATAACATTTGATGAAAACATCTTAAGTTTTGGTAGGTTATCGTAACACACTTAGTATTTCTATTTTTCAGTTTTTATTTTCATGTAAAACAAATTTTTTTATATTTATTTTTTGTTGATTTTGTTGTTGTATACAGGTACTGAGGAAGATTATGAAATATAATCGAAACGTTTACCTTTTACTAAAAAAATTTTTTCATTGACCAATACCCGAAAATCTATAGACATATAATATTTTAGTGTCTACAAAAAAATGGAACTGTTGATCTATACCTAAATTTTACATGTAAGTTACTTTAATAATATTACATTTACATAGTCTGCCATATGTAGCCAAACATAATTATACATAGCATTATAGAGAGGAGAGCTGTCCTGAGCAAGCAGTTTCAAGTTCTCCAATACGCATCTGTCAAACTTTCAACTTTAGAACTGTCGGCATTCACATACACCCACCCTTACTTTATACTGTTTCATTTCAAATACACTTCCACTTTGCCACATCATTATTCATAATTACAATCATAATAGATATTACATAATTATATATTGGCCAACTTCTTATTTTGAAAAAACAAAAAACGATATTGAACAAATTATCTATAACATCCAGAAACTGTAATTATGAGAAATATTTCTTGTTTTTTTTTCTTGTAATTTAAAAAAAATTATTGCAGAAATTGTGTAAGAAAGAAATTTTTAGAATCAGTTTATCCCAAACTAGGGGTAAACCAGCCAATTATCTATCGATGTAATCACTGATCTCCGGTTAAATCGAAATGTTTCAACACCGGTATTTTTAATTTTTACTTTTTCTTACTGTTGCAAGAGAAAATTCTTCAACTTTCATTATCACCGTAAATACATGTTTCAGGGTCCTCTGAGTACAAAAAAAAATGTTTTAAGCGAATGGTCTCTGTTGTTGTATGTACGAAAATTGGCTAGAAAAACGAATTTGATATGTTGAGTAAGGTATCTGGTTAGGAAGATTGATTGGGAATGTTTAGAGGAAGATTTCATGTAGTAAAGTGAATAATATTAAGTAATTGCATTTGCATTAATTTTTATCCTCGTCTTAAGTAAATTTCTAATCTTCTTTCTCTGCGATGAGATTGAGCTAAACGGTTAACAAATAAGGGGGAGTCAGGATTTAGTAAACAGCACTCAGTTTATAAAAGCTCAAGTTTGAATAAAATATCCTTTGAAATTTGAAAATTAAGGAAAGTGATAGCAATACTGTTTCATTTTTGAAAACATAAGGTCTGGTTGAGTTTTCTTTTTAATCAAACTTCGTAAATAAAATGTTACGAATGATTAAATAATAGGGATGTTCAAGCAACCAAATTTTTACTTTCATTTACACCTAGTAAGAGGAAGTATTGTAATCGTGTCAAATTTTCAATATAGAGTTTTCACCGGAAATATCCGCGTTGAGGGTCCCTGAGTCCAAAAAAGTGGTTTTTAGCAAATGCTCTATGTGAGTGTTTGTGTCTGTGTGTATGTATGTGAACAGCATAGCCCAAAAACGAAAAATCGTAGAAAGTTCAAACTTGATATTACGTTTAGGTATCACCATGGGATCTGACGGTGCGTTATGTGTCAATATTCCTCAACCGGAAGTACCACTTTACTAGTTGTTTTTTTTTACGTTTTTGCAATTTTCTCAAAAATGGCTCCGACGATTTTCTTTAAACATGGTATATCAACTACACATACAAAGAGCTACAATTTTTTATTTGAAACATTTCTCCGGGAAAATTCATTTAAGGGCACTTTTGGGGGAGGGGTGGGTTAGGTTTTCATCTTACTGCTATTTCAGTTTATTAGACAATTCTGCCATCTAAATAATTGTTAATTAGAATTAAATATGTTGTTGAAATTCCGAGTTTGAAAAAAATCAGATAACTGAAAGTGCGTTTGTTTTGACACTTTACTAAATGATTTTTTTCATTTTTTCGCGATTTTCTCAAAAATGGCTCCGACGATTTTCTTATACAATCTATACAAAATAAAAATGCAAAGATCTAGATCTTTTCTTTAAGATATTTCTCTGGAAAAATTCATATAAGGGCAGTTTTAGGGGAGGGGTGGGTTTGCAGCGTCCCCTAAAGTGGTATCATAGTTAATTATACAATTCTATCATCCAAACAAAATTAATTTAGAAATAAATAGATGGCCAAAATTCCGTGTTTGAAGAAAATTAGTAAACCGGAAGTGTGCTTTTACTGGACAGTTTTTTTCAGTTTTCGACGAATTTCGTTATATTTGGTACACAAACTATAACATTTGTCAATTATAATTTTGAGAACAGGAGAGTAAGAGAAAGTTGTGTGAGTGTTTCACACCAGATTTTTTTTCTCATTTTTTTGCGATTTTCTCAAAAATAGCTGCAACGATTTTTCTTAAACTTGGTATATCAACTACACATACTAAGATCTACAACTTTTACTTGGAACATTTCTCCTGGTAAAGTCATTTGACGGGGCTTTTGGGGAAGGCATGGGGTTATGTTTTCCTCTAAAATGCTATCATAGTTGATTATACAATTCTACCATCCAAACAAACTTAATTAGAATTAAATAGATGTCCAAAATTCCGAGTTTCAAGAAAAATTTAGTAAACCAGAAGTACGTTTTTACTGACCAAATTTTGCTATGTCTGTGTGTATGTATGTGAACAGCATAGCCCAAAAACGAAAAATCGTAGAAAGTTCAAACTTGATATTACGTTTAGGTATCACCATGGGATCTGACGGTGCGTTATGTGTCAATATTCCTCAACCGGAAGTAACACTTTACTAGTTGTTTTTTTTACGTTTTTGAATTTTCTCAAAAATGGCTCCGAAGATTTTCTAAACTTGGTTATATTTTATTGGTGGACTCTTCACTTCTTGCCTACCTTGGGTTGATAGATGGCTACATGTCCCCCCCCCCCACACTATGTATGTTATGAAATACGAGCGAAATTTGAAGTTGACAGAAAATTCATCATTTTATATAAAATTGTATTAGCAGAGTGTTTCACACGAGATCTTTTTTTCTGACATTATTTGTATAAATGAGTATGTTTCTTGCATATTTCTATATTACTTCAAATTAAATTTCGGCATTCGGAACATTGCTTCTATAATGGAAGTGAGAAGGAGAGAGAATGGATTTTAGAGAAATAAACTAGAATATATACTAAACGCTGTATAATGAAATGAACTCACAAACTGCAAGGACTTTACAAGTATAATAGAAGTTAGGTAGCGAGAAAAACATAAAGAGACAGACTGGCTGATGGAAGAGAAGGAGTAGAAGGTTGCTGACTGGTTGTAAACTTTCCTGAACTATTTATATGAATCGAACTGCCCCTTTCTAGTCTGGGCTAGGTGGGGAGTAAATAAATTTGATTCATTTAATGTGCTTCTCCGCTCTTCGGATCCCATTACACTTCTCTACTCCGCGTTTCCATTCTTTTAACAAGTGTAACCGATAGTTTTAACTAATGTTAACTAAATGTAACTTAGTTGCGATTATTTATGAAAATTCTCAACCCAATGTCTTAATTTTTACTGGACTGTGATCCTGGCTTAATAAAACCGCTTCTAAATCTTTCCCACTAATACACATTGTCGAATCAAACTAAGTGGTTGAACGTGAATTGCTATCTATAGTATAAGTACTCTATTTTAAGCATCCTTGGTAGCATGCATATTCATTTTGTTCCTGACCGGTTTCGGATTTTCATCTATTGTCAGAGCAAATTCACCAAGTTCGTGTAAAGAGTTCCTTTCAACGTAATGTTTCTGTTACACTCACACTGAATCTAACAGAAACATTACGTTGAAATAAACTCTACACGAACTTGGTGAATTTGCTCTGACGATGGATGAAAAATCTGAAACCTGTCAGGAACAAAATGAATATGCATGCTACGATGGATAAAATACCAGTGTTATCCAATATTGCGGATCTATCCACGTATTCAATTAAATCTCTTTTATTGATTGTAATCTCAAATATCTTATTATTAGGGTTTTTTTTTTTTAAATAAATTTTATTACTATTAAGAATTTGCTTCCTGAAGATGAATGGATTTTTTTTATAAACACATACACACACTAAATATACATATCGTATATAAATTGAATCAATACATCATAAGTTAACCTTATACTAGATCAATAATAAGAAATAAACCTTATCTAACTATGTCAAAGTTAACCTAATCAATCACACAGTATGTTAGATAGAATTGGGCGGCTGGTGAGACTCAAGGCCACTTCTTCTAACACACATTATTCTCACATAACGATAATAAACTACTTGTTTCATTTCTCCATTTTTGGAGAAACTTTGAGAAAATATAATTTTCCATTAAAAGGCAAGATGTAACTTGTAGAAGCTGGAACTTCCAAGAGTATGAGTTACAATAAATTTGATTCCTGAAACAGAATGGAAATTATTTTATTCAAGTAATAAATTATTTAAAAGAAGTAATAAAAATACTGTTAATTTTTACACCTAACATGAGATTTGATTACTTTCAATCATGGTGTATACTATGGTTGATTTCATGTAACTAAGTCAAATACATCACGCAATATACGACAATGTTAACAAATTAAAATTTCACAAATCATCACATATAATCACTAAGAAAAAGTGTCTTGACTATCGGCAGCCTATCTTCTCCGACTACTACTTAAAAATGCAATAAACTTCCTTATAACTATCTATAACTCAATATTACGAACAACGTATGTCCTATTCTTGGAAATTCTACACCATACGCAAGACACACAAACCAGCATACCAATCTCTTACCTCATAACATCTCTCCAGCCTCTTTTCCATCGTAAGCAAAATATTCAAGAGACTCCTTCTTCCTTTCAGAAATTTTCGGTTCTATTAATTATTATCCTATATTATCCCTAACTTTGGACCCTCGAGGGGACTGGAGCGGGAGTGGTTGGTCCAAGGATCAAGCACTCGGAACCCATGGGTAATTTTCCCAGCATCTTCCAGGCGGAGATATACGCTGTTGGAAGATGCGTACAATTTAACATCGATAGGGGATATAGGAACCAGGAGATTGTAATCCTTTCCGAAAGTCAAGCAGCCATTGGAGCATTGAGTGCATCGATTATCAGCTCTAAAATGGTCTGGGAATGCCTAGGTAAACTTAATAACCTAGGCAGGAGGAACAAAGTTACCTCCCCGGTGGGTGCCGGGGCATGTTGACATTGAAGGGAATGAGACGGCCGACACCCTGGCCAAGTTAGGTGCTAGGACCCCGCTCCTAGGGCCGGAACCTTTTTGTGGGGAGTTTCTGTTGCAGGAACTTAGGAAGGAGGAGGCGACGAGGAGATCTCAATTCTGGTACTCCCTCCCCGGTTTGCGGCAGGCCTATCTGCTTGGGAAATTATAACCAACGGAGATCGTAGGCCTGCATTGGATTCAGCAAGAACAAGCTCCGCGTTCTTACGGATTTCCTCACGGGGCAATGCCGACTTAGAGGACATCTGGTGAAGTTGGGTTTGGAAAGTGACAGCTCATGCAGATTCTGTGGGAAGCTGGAGGAAACTCCACTAGATCTCCCAGCAGGCTGCGAGGCTGCCACTCAGAGAAGATTCAAGAACCTGGGTATCTACCAGGTGGAGGAGGGCGTCAGGGTATTGGGATTCCTCAGGGATCTCAACCTGATGGAGGTTTTGTAGAACGGATGTTCAGAGAAGGACAATCTCTTTCTTCAGAGAACGGATGTTCGGGTGCTATGGGCAATAGCCTGCGGCACCCAGGGGGCATAGCACAATAGATCGAAACGGGTCGCGGTGCATTGGCCCCCCTTCAAAAAAAAAAAAATCCCTAAGTTTAATTCGGTTTTTGCAGGTTTCATTAAACAGTCCAGCAGGAATATCTCTTGAGCTTAAATATTACTGCACTGAAGTATTTTTGGATATTTTCCTGAATATAGCACGATAATTTGCTGTAGAAGTTTAACCCAAGAGGTAGTTTCCAAATCTCTATCTATCTATCAATGCTAGAGTACCACAAAGAAGCTGTCTTAGCTCTTCTCCTCTACACAATATGTACAGCCGACTTATGAACCTTCTGACCTCAGCATCCCACTTACACTTTCGCTAATGGTGCTGCCATCCTCTCCACAAATATTGATATCCATTCACTCCAATCTCATCTTCTTCAACAGAATCTTTACTACACCGCAACAAATCCACATATCTAATCCCACCATTAAACGACAAATTCTTACACCCAACTTCTTGTTCAATAGCCCCATCCCACTCATTAACCGATTATATCGACTATATCTATACAGAGATTTACCTGAAACCCACACGTAAAACTTAAACATTCTGAACTTATGAAGCTCTTATCTCTTAAACACTCAAAGCTAACACTAGCCCTTCTTGCACCGACTTTGATATACCTTTTTTTTTTGTTAGTAATTTAACCATTCATAAATATCTCCGAATTCCATTCATGTCTGACATCTTCTAAATCTCGCTAGTATAAATTCAAATCTTAACACTCAAGCAGCAGGCCAATTCCGGATCACACATCACTCCAATTCTCGAAGACGTCTGAGATTGGTTCCGCTACCAACCCATGACTAATGGTGATCGTCACAGGATGACACCATTCATGCTTCTCACGTCGTTTGTTACTGCTACTTATCTCATTTTCTTGTTGTGCTTATAACGCAATTGTAAATTTCCAATATAAGTTTGGAAATTTGGTGTATGACAGCCTGCTTAGACAGGAAATGCCAGAGAGACAGTTTTAGTTGGATACGCAGACGACGTGGCAGCACTTGTTGCCGCACGTGATGTCGAGAAAGTCCAACTAAAATTGAGTAGGGTGATGCGTACCGTCAATCGATGGATGACGAAGCACGGTCTGTCGTTAGCACTGTCCAAAACAGAGATCGTGGTCCTGACGAAAAAGAGGATCCCCACGAGCATATCATGGCGTGTTGGAGAAGAAGTGGTAACCTCGAAGAGTACTGCCAAGTATCTGGGTTTGATGATTGATGGTAAGCTGAGCTTCGGTAAGCAAATTCAGAGCGCAGCGGATAAGGCCGCAAAGAGTGTTGCGTCCCTCAGTAGGCTGATGGCGAACGTTGGTGGCCCCCGGGGCAACACACGCCAAGTGTTGATGAGTGTGACACACTCGATACTCCTTTACGGAGCTGAGGTGTGGGCGGATGCTCTTAACAAGGAGGCCTACAGGAAAAGAATGGCTCGTGTGCAGCGGCTTGGTGCGCTGAGGATTGCCTCTGCATACCGCACGGTGTCTGAGCCAGCGGTTCTTGTGATTGCCGGAGTGATCCCGATTGCACTCCTTGCTAGGGAATGCAAGATCCTCCACGAAAGGAAGGCAGAGGGGCGTAAGGAGGCTCTCTCCAGGGAGGTGGCAGGCTTCCTGGGAAGATGATCTGCGGGGCCGATGGACCGTTAGGTTGATTAGGGAGGTAAAGCCATGGACGAAGAAGCCACATGGGGAAGTGTACTATTACGTCACACAACTCCTGAGTGGGCATGGCTATTTCAGGGCGTACCTGAAAAAGGTGGGAAAGGTACAGGATGAGGAATGCCTTCACTGCCCCGGCAGTAAAGGCGATGCTTCCCACACGTTTTTCTCCTGCGGTCGGTGGGAGCGGCTTAGAGGTCATCTCGAGGCGGTGATTGGGCAACAGACTCCAGATACTCTAGTTGAAGCTATGTTGGCCAGTGAGGCCAACTGGCAGACTGTAGCTAGGTACGCCAGGGACATTCTTCAACGGAAGAAGCAGGACCTGGACGACTGCCAAGTAGGGTAACACCGAAGGAGATACCCAATGAGTAAAGTCAGAGGCCTAGCTCTGAAGTAATGCTGGTCACCAGTGAATCCAGGCTAGGCCTAGCAGTAGGGGGGTGTTTTAGCCGTAGTTCGATTTGGGAGTCCGGCACTGCAGGGTCTCTGCATGCGTAAACGCATTTCACCCCTCGGAAAAAAAAATAAAAAAATATAAGTTTGGAAAAACTATTATACTTAAAAGAATTACTGGATTACTATTCTGTTGATAATGCAATATTAAAATTAGTTGCATTGTACATTAGAATAAAATATAACTTTCATACAAATTGATGATAGCAAGTGCATCCCAAGGGATATATATGTATTAATTCATGGCATCAATATAAAGGCTAACCCTTTGTAATTCACACCCAATTACTATTGTGAACGCCAAGCAGTCTCCATAACAATTATACCACTCTAGGGGCCACCAAAATTCTGCGAACTATATAAACAGAATTATTCCTCTTACTTGACATTTCTAAATTCAGAAATTATTCAGACAACAATCAACACACTATATTATCTTATGTTAAATGTATACAGTCCCAAACATTTATAACTGAAAATTTATAATATTTTAATAATAACAAAAAAACTTCAGTATTTAGCTTTTAATTCTCAAAAAATCAAAAACAGGCATTATACTCAAGAATTCAAAAAACCCTGCTCTTTTAATCTCCTTTCCCATAGAAGGCATATTTTTCTCTTTTTTTACTTTCTCTTACTCCTAGTAATTTTCGATATCGAGTTTTCACCGGAAATATCCGTTTCGAGGTCCCCTGAGTCCAAAAAAATGGTTTTTAGCAAATGGTGCGTGTGTGTGTATGTATTTGAACAGCATAGCTCAAAAATGAAAAACCGTAGAAAGTTGAAACTTAATATTCCGTTTAGGTATCACCATGGGATCTGACGGTACATTATCTGTCAAAATTCCCCAACCGGAAGTACCACTTTACTAGTTGGGTTTTTTACATTTTTGCGATTTAATCAAAAATAGCTCCGACGATTTTCTTTAAACTTGGTATCTCAACTACATATACAAAGAGCTATAACTTTTATTTGAAACATTTCTCCGGGAAAATTCATTTAAGGGCAGTTATGAGGAAGGGGTAGAGTTAGGTTTTCATCTAAAGTGCTATTTCAGTTCATTAGACAATTCTGCCTTCTTAATAATGTTAATTAGAATTGAATATGTTGTTGAAATTCCGAGTTTAAAAAAAATCGGATAACCGGAAGTGCGTTTACTTTACCAGTTTACTAAATGATTTTTTCACTTTTTCGCGATTTTCTCAAAAACTGAATTTCATTTATTGACAAACAAACGAAATTATTAACTGTCGAAATGACATCATTTTTATAGCAATTTTTACATGTTATGTCAAATGAGATTCTAAAATTCTAGTCAATACATTTTAGTCTAAAGTTTCAAAAGAAAACTTGAACAATCAAAAAGAGTTGAGAAAAATGGAAAATTTAGATGGACAAATACTTGTATCTGCATCGAATATTTATTTTCTAAAAAAGTTTATTGAACATGTAGATATAAAAGGAAAAAATTGTGTTTTTTTGTATGGATTAAATTCAAATTAAAAGTTTTTTTTTATGAATTTACAAAATCAAATTCCCATGTTTTCTTCTCCATGGAGAGGGAAAAAATTAAACTACATCCTTTCGTTTCTCTAGAATATTAAATACCTGTTATTGAAATAATACATAATTAATTAATTAAATAATATAAACTGAAGAAGAATTTAATTATGAAACAATAACCTGCTCTAAATGTGTGTAGACGATGATAGTCTGTATCCTGAGGTCATTCAATTTGAATTTTATTGAATATGAATTTATCTATTCTTTGTTTATAATCGCGTATTAGCAAAAGTCCAGTAGTAAAACAAAGCGATTATTAGGGACGATTTTTATTTTTTGAGAGAAATAATAAAAAATCGCCGGATAACTTTTATTTCTGAGAAAAACACGAACCTCTCAAAAAGCAATAATTAATTTTTGTTGAAATAAGAAAAAAAAATTATTAACAATTAATTTTTTATTTTTATATTTTTTAAAAATATCGATAAAAAAAATAACTCTCATTTATCATCAACTCATAAATTTCACAAAAATGTTCACAAAAATTTAACTTAAAATTAGTGAGTAGTTACAAGTGGTCTTACTAATGCGAATTAATTTTTAATTTTAAAAATAACTCATATATTTAATCTCTGATTTCAATTCTTTTTTTTTTTTACAAAAATAAGAAGAATTAAAATATATGATAGTATTATTAATTTGGTAGGAAAGGGAATAGCTAAGTAGTTAGCATACTAGACTCCCATGTGGAATTCTCACACAAAAGGCGAGTGCGCTAGCCACTAGCGAACGCGTGAGGACTTCTTTAAACAAAACCTATACTTAATAAACCTATTTGTGATGGTATCCAGCAGTGAGAAGAAAGGCTCTCTCTGGTTAACAGAGACTACTCTCTGACTTAGGCAGGCTAGAGTGGAAGAACCTGTGTATATAAGCCAGTGGGAATCTATCTAGATCTATCTAGCAGATTCAACCATACATCGCATCGTGTCATATCTCTACTCCCATCTTTTATTCTATCAGTTTCATTATTAAACCCAGTGCAGTTAGTGTAAACTTATAGCTACATTATAACAGTGTCTTCATATCTCGTTCATTCAATCAAACCTAATTTCTCTCCTAAACAACTCCATTATACTATCACTTTTTTACTTTCTCTTATTTTTTTAGGGATAGGAATAGCTAAGTGCTTAGCGTACTGGACTTCCACGCAAAGGACCTGGGTTCGAGTCCAGTTGTACTACCCTTAGATTTTTTCTTCCTAGGAGCCCCTACAGCTCACGGTCCGTTGATGGACAGCGTTGTCTGTAACTAGAGAACACTGTCCGGAGTCCGGCAGTGCACTGAGAAGGCTCCGGGCGTCAATGACCATAGATGTTTACGTGCCTTAAATTAAAAAAAAAATTAATTAATTAAAATTTAACTTCAAGTGTAGAATTAATTTTATATACTTTAACAATTTAATTTGCAAATAATCATATAAATATTTTGGTCTTCTCATTCATTATAAAATGTTTACATTCCTCCAGCTAAGATTACAAGGATACAGTTGGCGGAACGCCGTGGCGTGTAGGAAAGTTTTCAAACTCCCTTCCCCCCCACCTCCACGCTAAGGCAGAATGAGAAAATCTTCCATCAAAAGTATTTTCTAATCTCACTCAGAAACATGTTCATTATATATATATAATAGCTATATATATATAGCTTCTCCTAACTTTAATTATTCCAAAACAATGCCAGCTCCTTGTCTAGTGTTATTTTCTGATATTTTAATTACTTAGTATTTATGAATTAGAAAATGTCAGATTTTAAAACTGTTATTAATTATTTTCAAGTTTGTCCGGAGGTCGGCAGTGCACTGAGAAGGCTCCGGGCGCCAATGACCATAGATGTTGATGCGCCTTAAATTAAAAAAAAAAAAAATTATTAATTTGGTGCATCAACACCTACGGTTACTAGCGTCCGGAGCATTTCTCTTTGTTCTCTCGTTATACGGTATACTGTCCATCATCTAACATGAAACGTCTAGAGCAGGGCTACCTTCATGTGAACCCTGGGCATCTCGTGTTCCAATCCAATGCTCTAACCTGAATGAAATGTGATTGGTGATGTTCTGTGTTTGTGTGCTGGTAGCTTATAGTAGCACAAGCGGTTTTGTAAAAGGGTTTGTAATTATATATGTTTAAGAGAGTGAAGTATCAGAAATAAGAAAGAGATCACACTGTTTTTAAAATAGATATATTCTCTAAGAGAAATTAAGTTACTTTACAATATCACAATAATATGCTTATTAAGTATACTGAAATTAATTGGAATAAACTCTTATGTTTTAACTTATAACTGGCACAATCCTGATGTATTCTGCTTCGGTGTCTACAACAAACTATATTGAAGGAATGTCTTCTAATTGTTATTTCAAATCTTCCCCTGTGAGAAGAAGGGGTAGACAATACTATCAAGTTCATGAATTCAATGTATTTGGTGATGTTGTGTGCTTGTGTGCTGGTAGCTTGTGTAGCACGAGCGGTTTAGTAATTGGGCTTGTAAGTATATATGTTTAAGAGTGAAGTATCAGAAATAAGAAAGTAGTCACCACTGCTAACAATAAATATATTCTATTAAAATAATAACTATAAGTATTTGCACAGAAATTATTAACTTATTAATATGCACTGATGCTAAAAGAGCGAAAAAACAACTGTTCTGCTTCTGTGTCTACAACAAACTATATTGAAGGAATGTCTTCTAATTGTTATTTCCAATCTTCCCCTGTGAGTAGAAGGGGTAGACAATGCTATCAATTTCATGAACTCTAAAAAATAATAGTGGTCTTCTACCTGAAATGTCCTTTTGCAAGGGAATGTCACATATTTTTCATAATTTTGATTTTTTTTACAAATTAAATATATTTTTATGTTTCTTGCATCCATCACATGAGCTAAATCCTCCATAAGAAATTTTTATTCCCAATTTTATCAAGTATAAATTAATTACCATAAAGTATAGCTTGAGTACATTACATCATCCTAAAAAACTAACGTTACTGCTATGAAATATTACAATGTATAAGATGTCAATGATCTGTACTTTTAGATTTTTTTATAGCCAGAATTATAAATTAACAATTTTTATAACCTCATTTTACATTTAGAGATGTTTTTATATAGATAGATATAGCAACTCAATTATTAAATTTTACGATCATGATTTATAACTTCACATTAAGTTTTATTGATAAAATTATTACATTTTTATTCAAACGATACCTATAAATTGTTCCCAAATATATCATAATAAAATGTTTTCCATTTTTTATGATCAATCTTTTCATACAGTTAACTTCATACATTGTCTATTATTGCCCCATAATAAATTATTATGAATGTTGTTGGTTAATTGTCATCAAAAAAAGGGAGGGGGGAAAAAAAGGAATAAATAAATTGACATTAATAACTGTTACTTCCTTTTTTTAATTACTGTTTATTTCATCTTTTTTACTTTTTGATGACAACAATATCAATTCCATTCAACAGATTTAGTGAACTTCCATGATGGAGAGATACATGTATCTACCCTGTAGGTCATGGTGGAATGTATACATTGTTTTCCAGAGAACAGTGCCACTTTAGTGCTACAAATCCCGCAGACCTACCAAAATCATTTTTTCTTTTAAATGTTAGAAATAAATGTGATAAATATATCGTATGTGTGGTGCTAGCATTTCAGATTTAATGGAAATCGTTAAAGTGGTTTTCGAGAAAATTCCTAAAAACTCAAAATCTTATTCTTCTGTAAAGCCGCGGTCCCCAGATTATCGACTTTCTTCATATTTGCAATACTACCAAAACTTCTAACGTATATTAAATATTATATGGTTGGTAGAATACACAAAAAGAACTGAAATGGTACTTTAGAGGAAAGCGCTACCGTTCTCCTGGAAAATCAATAATTACTTATATCTCCAAAATACTCATAATTGGAAATTGTATTTTCACTGAAACACATGTTTTGGGATGATCTGAATGCGAAACAACTTTTAGCAGAAGATTTGTTTTTTTTTGGGGGGGGGAGGCGAGTATATGGGCATAGCAATAAAAAGAATAAAAAATTCAGAAAATTTTCATGATTTTCGCAATGATTGGGATCTGAATCATTATAGATTCATAGGATCTAAAGAGCGGAGAAGTACCTTAAATGAATCAATACACACTTAGGCCATTTCTAGGAAGGGACAGTTCGATACATATAGAGCGACAGCAGTACAGTTCAGGACAGTTTATGACTAGTTTTCAACCAGTCAGCAACCTATCTACTACTACCTTTTCGATCACTCAGCCAGTCTGTCTCTTTACATTTTCTGGCTACCTAACATCGACTTTACACTGAAGTCCTTGCAGTTTGTGTGTTCTATTCATTATACAGTGTTCAGCATGTCATGTAGTTTATTTATTTCTCCAAAGTCCATTCTCTCTCTCCTTCTCACATCCATTTTAAACTTCAAACTTGATAGTCGTATGAGAAATCAATCATTTCCGATTTTTCCGGTGAAAAACTCAACTTCCGAAAACTTGACACGATCGCAATACTTTACCTTTTACTTTACTCTAAAGCAGCTTCAACGAATTTTTTCTTTTTTTTTATAATCCTTGATAATAACTACACAATTGTAAACTTATCACTGTGTTGGGCAGATTGTGGGATTCTAGGGCATAAGTGTAGGAAACGAAAACAACAAAATTTAATACGGAAGATATTATCGATTATGGAAAACGCCTAACAATTTGCTAATCCAATTCTAGTTTAAGAAAAGGAAATAGTTGTAATCATTACTAAAGAATTTTGATAAAGCAAAAAAGAAAAAAAAGAAAGAAATGTTACTTTACAAAAAAAAAAAAAAGGTAATAATAATAAATAAAAAAATAGAAGGGCGGAAATGGAATCCAATTTATTCTATGTCGTGGTGTACCCTAAATCCTAATCAAAATCTCTTTTAGTCTGACCTCATTTTTTTTTTTCTTCCTAGTTAGTAGTTAATGGCTTTAAAGGGAAGATCAATGGTTTGGCCTTGTCAAAAACCTCAATGGATTGTTACCAAACCGATGTACCATAGTAGCACATATACACGACAATTACAATCGCCCCATTTCAACCATTTAAAGAAAGTGGGTATAGCTTTTTCTTAGTAATCTCCCAGTAATTAAAAACAAAATAAAAAATGCTAGTTGCTCTCATTAAAGAGAATTTAACAAACTAGTGTTTCAGTGAGATATTAAATAATACATACCATAAGTAGCATTCTTTTACTTCCATTTGAAAAATCAATTTAGTTCCAAAAAAAAAAAATTCTTGCCCTTATTTACCTGAAAAAGAAAGCCACAATATCTGTGAAATAATTTCTTAAAATATTTGAGATGAATAATTGAATAAATTGAACGATAAAATAATTCATTTAAAAAAAAAAAAAAAATTATTTGACCGTATTTATTGAGATGCGTGTATTTATTAGCTTTATAAGAAGCTTGATTGAATTAATTAAACTGCTTGTATTTATTAGGGTGAATTGTGTTATACATATGTGTTTATTTATTGCGATGTCTCAGTTATAAGTGTGTTCAAATTATTGATACGAATGTAGTGTAAATAGTTTGATTTTAATTTAGGTTTAGGCAACCAAGAGATTCGAAAAAAGTTCGATACCGTACTTCTTAAATTTAATATAGTACATAGGTAGCATAGAAATAGTTATGACTAGGGCAATGTTTTGATATATTTAGCCAATATTGTTTATTAAAGATAACTATCAGGTGCGAATGACCTTAGATGTTTTGCATCTTAAAAAAAAAGAAAAAGCAAATCTATTAGTGTAATGGATCGCTGCGACAGGTCTCTCACCTTGACATGTCTTCCTAACAGAAACTCTCTGAGCATGGGCAATCTAAGGAACATATCTAGGCATTTAAAGGAGAAGTTAAATCTAGCAGGGGCTAGTTCCAACCATTCGCCCTAAACAGTATGCTTTACCACTCATTCTCATTGAAATGCTATTCGAACAACCATCAACGTTCAACGACCAGCGTTCTCGCACCGTCACTCCGCCTGACAGCCGGTCACTCTGTTCTCACGCAACTACCATACAGTCACGCTAAATTTTACAGTTAAAGAGTTCAAGCAGTGCTTAATATTCTCATTATTTGTAAGCAGTGTTCAGTGGGTCTACTGCAAAGTAAGAATCTTTCTTTTTTTTCTCTCCTTGCTGAAATAAGTTATTATAAAAGAATTTGATTCATAGGTGGACGTTTTACTAAATGCTTAGTAGTTATCTGCATTTTCTAACTAAATATGTATAAAAGATTACCTCCTATTTTACCTTCTCTTTACTCCTGGTAAGAGGAATCGCTATAAAGCGATCTTATCAAATTTTGGAAATTGAATTTCACTGGTAATATATGTTTTGAGAGGTCCTCAGACGTCGAATCAAGTATTTTGTAGCGAATGGTTTGTATATGTGTGTACATTTGTGAACCAAATTTATATCAAAAACGAAAAATCGCCAGAATCTAAAACTTGATATTCCAGGGTTCAGCTACCACGACTGGTTTTTGGTTAATATCCATCAACTGGAAATGCGATCTTGCTGAATGGTTTTGTTTTTCAATTTTTTTCACAAGTTTCTTGATAATGGCTCCAATGATTTTCTTTAAATTTTGTAGACCACCTAAATACATAAATACTTATTACTTTTATTTAAAGCTTTTTCCCAGGATAATTGTTATCTTGACGGAGGGTCCTGGAGGAACAGCAACGATAGCTTTCCTCCAAAGTACCAACTAAAGTAACACTAGTTATTGCGGTTGGATCCCCCATGGTTTTATTTGAGTAGTCAGTCAATATATCCTGCAGTGAGGTAACACACGAAACTAATCAAATAACCACAGAATGATAGACAATTCTAATAGGATCCGAATCATTTAAGATTCGTAGGATTCGAAGTGTGGAGAAGCACATTAAATGAATAAAATTTAGTTACTCCCCACCTAGAACCAGACTAGGAGGGACAGTTCGATTCTCATACAAATAGAGCGACAGCAGCAAAGTTTGGACAGATTTTACAACCAGTCAGCAACCTATACTTCTTATTATTCAGCCAGTCTGTCTCTTTATATTTCTCTCGCTACCTAACTTCCTATATACCTGTAAAGTCCTTGCAGTTTGCGTGTTCTCTCAGTAGACAGTGTTCAGCATATCATCTAGTTTATTTCTCCAAAAATCCATTCTTTCTAATTCTCTCTCCTTTTCACATCCATTATACTGTTATATAGAAAAAAAATTTCTGCTGATTTACTAGGTTTAAAATATAAGATTAAAAAATTCCAATGATGTGAAACACTCACACAACTTTCTTTACTCCAGTTCTCAAAATTATAATTGATAAATTTTATATTTTGTGTGCCAAATTTAATGAAATTCGTCGAAAAACTGTCAAGTAAAAGCGCACTTCCGGTTTACTAATTTTCTTGAAACTCGGAATTTCGGCCATCTATTTATTTCTAATTAATTTTGTTTGGATGATAGAATTGTATAATCAACTATGATAGCACTTTAGAGGAAAACATAATCCCACCCCTCCCTTAAAAGTGCCCTTAAATGAATTTTCCCAGAGAAATGTTTTAAATAGAAGTTGTAGATCTTTGTATGTTTAGTTTATATAACTAAGAAGTATCAAGAAAATCGTCGGAGACATTTTTGAGAAAATCGCGAAAAAGTGAAAAAAAATCATTTAGTAAAGTGGTAATGTAAACGCACTTCCGGATATCCGATTTTTTTGAAACTCATAATTTCAACAACATATTTAATTCTAATTAACATTATTTAGATGATAGAATTGTCTAATAAACTGAAATAGCACTTTAGATGAAAACCTCCCCCCCCCCAGAAATGCCCTTAAATGAATTTTCCCGGAGAAATATTTCAAATAAAAGTTGTAGCTCTTTGTATGTGTAGTTGATATACCAAGTTTGAAAAAAATCGTTGGAGCCATTTTTGAGAAAATTGCAAAAAGGGAAAAAACTATCTACTAAAGTGGTACTTCCGGTTGAGGAATTTTGACAGTTGACCCACTGTCGGATCACATGGTAATAACTAAACGGAATATCAAGTTTGAACTTTCTACGATTTTTTGTTTTTGAGCTATGCTGTTCACATACATACATACACACACAAACAGACCATTTGCTAAAAACCACTTTTCTAGACTCAGGGGACCCCAAAACGGATATTTCCTGTGAACGATTACAATACTTCCTCTTACTAGGAGTATGAGAAAGTAAAAATTGTGAAGCTCTTAAAATTTTTTATTTAGTTTTTTAAGAACACAATAAAATCTAATTACATTTAATAATTTTTTATTTTAAACAAATCATTTCTATTATTATAATTATCTAATTCAGTAGTATTATGACTACATTAACAATGGACGAAAAGTATTAGTCAACTCTGCTAACCTGATTATAGTTGGCTATAACAATCGATTAACATTGCCAACTTTTATTATTTTATATATATATATATATCAATTTGAATTTATTCTCAGCCATTGTCTCTTCTTTTTTTATATCAAGGTTATCTGGTATAAATATTTAATATTTTAATATACAACATCAGGGATACAGTTCTTAATTCGTTTATTATAATCGCAAAATTTTACTTTGAGACCAAATGTTTACAAAAAATTTATTGATTACAAGCTATGATATTCTTGCTGACTTTCTCTCTATATATGTAAGTTGAAATATAAAAAACATATATTGCTACTCTATTGTTTAGCGCAAACGTATTTGGTATGAACAGTCACGATTTGATTCTGGTGGATGCAAAAATAGTATTGATTGAGTAGTGTGAGAATTGGTAGCGGACCTAATGGTGAAGACCAGAGCTGAACGGTTGCTAGCGGCGATTTCTAGACGGGGGGGGGGGAATATGGTCAGCACGCCGCGGTTAACATCTTCGTTTAGTGGCGGCCTCTTCGAGATCACACCCAGTACAAAGTTTCGCTCCTTAAGAAGCAATAGAACTCAAAATATTACGAAAAACAATTTTGTCGGGCTTGATCACATACATATATCGATATAAAAAGTTTTTCTTAATTAAAAGTATTACTTCAGATTTCCGTGAAAATGAGAATTCAAAAATAAAATAAAATAAAAAATTCAGAAAAGTCCAAACTTGCAATTTTTTTTGGTAGGTAAACCAGGATGATCTGATAATATAAAGATTTCAGTCAAAGATTCGATTAAATCTATTTACAAATTACTAAATATTTTTTTTGTTTCCAGAATTTTTATTATAATTTTATCATGAACCCCTCTAAAAATTAGAATTTCACTGGACATTTTCAGTCTCACCATTGTCATATTATTAAGGGTTTTTAATTGTGCAATGAAAATATGAAGAAAATCTATCAATTACAAATTAATGCTAAATAATGGGTATGAGAAGGAAATAATTGGGTTTGAAAGATAAATTAACTGGAAATAATGCTGAACACTGTATAGTGAGAAAGTAACACAAACTGCCAGGATTTTACACCTAAAAAAAATTAGAGATTGAGAGTGAGTAGAGAGAAGGGTAGTAGATGGATGCTGACGCGTTGTTAACTGTAATAAGACTGTTGAAAGACTGTCCCCTGTAGGGCTAGCGCAGCTGTATATATATGCAGAGTCTCCCACTTTAGTCTGGCCTAAGTAGCGAGTGAGACTCAATTTTGTGTGTGTGTGTCTCTCTCTGCTTTAGATCCCTCTCTTCGGATCCTATTACAGCTGCAAGAGAAAGCTTGTTTTTCAAATGCTGTTTTTTGTTTGTTTATTTGTTACTGCTTTAATAATAACTTCGTAGAAGATCTACATCATTCTATAATTTTCAAAATTAATCCGAAAATTAGCCTTGAGCTATTATTTAAGAATCTTTCTTGATTTAATCTTCAGGGGAACCATACATTTTAACCTCTAATCTAGGAAGAATTCATGAATAATGTACATCTGCTCTATAGTTCGATTTTGGGTATTTTTTGAGAATATAATAATGGTTACGTCTGATCCTCACGCGTTAGTCTAGTGGCTAGCACACCCGTCTTTGGTGCGAGAATTCAGGGTTTGATACCCGTGAGGGCAAAGTCGGTGTTAACAAAAACATCGTGAGAAAAAGTGGGAAGCAACAGTTTGAAGCGCACCTAGGTAGCGAAGGCCGGAACTAACCGGCGAGGGAATTGTGGCGAGCTTATCGCACGCCCCCCCCATCCAAAACGCCGTCTGCCAAGCCTTGGCCCTTCATGAGCTGTTGCGCCATACGTGTTTTTTTTTTTTGTTTAAACTTACGTCTGAAAGACGAAAATATCCGGTTTTTAAATCTTTATAGGATTTTATGTATGAGTCTTATGGGAGAGTTGGGAGAGAGAGATGGGATTAGTTTTGAAACTTGGAACTTAGAAATCCCAGGGTTTCTGGAGTGCTGTGGTTAGATTTTCTCGCCGTAGCAGACTCTACAACTTGCTTTCCAAACCTTACTGTTTGTAACGAGAGAACACTGCACGAAAGCCCCGGCAATGCACTGAGTAGGCTCCTGGCGCCAATAAAAAAATTAAAGTAAAGTAATGTCTATTTTTTTCAGGCGGGCTTAACGTCCAACTACCAAATTAGGTGTCGTGGACGGGAGCGGAAGCACCTACTTTACTATTAACATTTTTAAACAAATATAAAATTTAGCAGTTATACGCTGGACACGAACTGGGAGTCCTCCCACTTACAAAACTCCATGCTCATAACCACTAAACCAACACCCGCCCCCTCCTGGCGCCAATAATCACACATTTCGTCAGACGCCATAATAACTACTGGGAGGGCCTCTCACTGGCGGGAAAGTCTGGGAAGTTGGAGCAAAAGGATATTTTTTAGGATTTTATAGACAGACCGGCAAACTACCGGAGGAGATTAATTAGGAGTCTGAATTGGGGGATTAAAGCCACATAGGCTTAAGTCTCTTGCTCATCCTATAATTACGGGATTAATTGAATAAAAAATTTTATTTTTCATACTATTTTTATTTTTTTATAGTTATTAAGCCTTAATAACTGGTATAAATTAATAATAACTGGTATAAATTAACTTAATAATTATAACTGGTATAAAAACTTGGTTTGTTTGTTTGTAATTATAACTGGTATAATTATAACGTATAAATTAACTTAATAAAATCTATGCAAATACTGATCAAAAGAAAAGTTATTATCTTTAAAATAACAACATAACGTTTTTAATATAATGGAGATAAAAATCGATAAATGAAAATTCAATAAAATGCAAATCGTCATCAGCTGTTTCTTCCCTATGATACATTACTAACTTATTGTGACTGATGAAAAATTAAAAATCCAATTATATGATTTTTTGACTTTGAATATTTAAAAAAACGAAGAAATAAATAAATAAATTAGGGTAAATATACGTAAAGCAAGCATTTTTACTTTCACTTATTTTAGAGTGGGCTTTACCTCCAATTACCGTACAGCTGACGTGGAGGCGGTTATCAACTGCTTTTCTACATATCTGAATAATTTATAAATCGAAGGACAGAACCAAGTATTGAACCCAGTACCGTTTTAACAGCTAGCCACTTTAACATTTCACTATCTACTGAACTAATTTACGTTAACACAGATTTTTTTTTACTTTCTCTTAGGCCTAGTAAAAGAAAGTATTACGATCTTGCCAGATTTTTGAAATGGAGTTTTTTTTTCTCTGGAAATACATATTTTGGGGTCTCCTGAAAACGACAAAAATGTTTTAAACGAATGGTCTGTGTGTGTGTGTGTAAAGTTTTAACACAATATCACAAAAACAATAATCGCAGGAAATAGGAAGTTGATATTCCGTCAGCATCAGGCCCCTCCCCAAGATTTCGGGCAAAATCCATCAGCAAGTGCAACTTTACTGAATGAAGAAGAAGAAGAAGACGTCTTTATTTAATTTACAAAAATAAATAAATATAAAATATTATTTCAATTACAGTGTAATTAAATAAAATTACAAATTAATAAAAAACTAAAAAAATAAATTCCTTATAACGGCAACAATATGGTCGTTGACTGTCCCTAGAGTCTATGATTTATTGTTGTAATTTTTTTTTTTTTTACTGTTATTATTATTATTATTATTATTATTATTACTTTATATACTTCTCTCTTTCCTGTCTTCTTAAGTGTACAATATAAAGTATAAAACATTAAGTTAAAAATTGGAAAACAAAAAAATAGATTATAATTATCTTGGATTAAATAAGTGATAGGGTAAAGCTAGGAGCGATGACGGGGGTAGGAAAGAAGACGCAGGCTTTACTTCTCTTGTTTGCCACCACGTGGCGTCATGCAAGTTAGTCCAGAAGTAAAGAGATCAGAAGCGAACTTATTGCAAAATTCTTCAGTTATTTTGTGTGTTCTTCTGCATTCTACGAACATTTATCTGCATCAGCTATATGTGGTGAATACCTGAATTTTCATAACGCTCAATAAATTGTTTTTTTTTTTTTATATACTATATTAATTGCAATTGAAATGAAAGATTTCCATCTGTTTAGTGTTGGGCTCGTACACATAGTGTTTACCAAGTTTCATGTCGATCAGCCATGTTTCCTTCATAGAGGAGAGATCTCCTACCTATGGTGCGTGTAACGGCAAGAGAGAGAACACAAGCCCGACCGAGAGAAAACAGACTCTCTCTGGTACTCTCTGACTTAAGCAGGCTAGAGTGGGGAGAACCTGTATATAAGCCAGTGAGAAATCTAGACATCTATCTATCAGATTCAACCATATACATCGCATCGTGTCATATATCTACTACCACCTTTTATTCTATAAAAATCATTACAAGTCCAGTGCAGTTTGTGTAAGCTTATAGCTATATTATAACAGTGTCTTCATATCTCGTCTAATTAATCAATCCCAATTTCTCTCCTCATCAACTCCATTATAGTGCGTCATCTATCCTACCATAGTAGAAGAGACGGCCAAATATAGTGTATTTGCATTTTGTTTCAGGAATAAATGAGAATGTCTTTATTTTGAAAAATAACATTTTTTTGTAGATAATAGTAGTTGACGTGTATGTTTTATAAGAATTACCTCTTTAATATATCTCCTATAATTTTGATACAGGACATAACTTTGAAATGTGCGTCATATCTCCTAGCTACACGTATGCATAAGTTACGGTACAATATTTCACCAAAGTAACCCAGTCTTTGCCGTTCAAATAATCAACAAAGCTCTGCCTAGAAAGAGTTGACGAACCAAAGTAACGACCGCGTAGTTCAGCCAACGCTAAACAATCCGCCAGGAAGTCCAGGAACAGGTCCTGATATTCATTACGGCCATATAAATTGCATTCAAAGTCGGTATTCTTAAAATATTTGTAATTCAAAACGGTAACAGATCCCCACTAATTTTAAATATCCATCTCATTGATTTCAAAGAAAAAAAAATCATCAGTTAAATACAACAACAGCTCTTTATAAAATGGATAATTATTTGTATTAAATACCTTCAATTTGTAAATGTTATTAAAAATCACTATTTGAAGATTCAATTTATAATATTAAACGTAGTTTTTTCTACAAAACACTATTGTTACAATTTGTAAATTTTAAATTAAAGTTAATATTAAATTTTTTTTCAGCATTACTCAGCATTAATTTCTGAAAACAAAAAAAAAAAAAATTCTTTTTTATTATTTCAGTAGCTAAAATTTTGGGATATTATTTTCGGAAAGGTTTAATGATCTGAATAGATATTTATAATGTAGTTTTAATTTGTAAAGGAAATAGGCAGTAATTTAACTCTACTGAATGTTTTTTTTAGTTTTTTCATGATTTTCCTCTAAAAAGGCATCAACGATTTTCTTGAAACTTTGTATATAAATACTATCCCTTTTTTTGGGGGAAACATTTACCTAGGAAAATTGATTTGGGGGGGGGGAGTTCTAGGGAAACAGTATGAATGAATGAATGAATGCTTTATTATACAAATATAAACTTACAAAACTTAGATACAAACATAAAGCGTACAGCAATGGCTGAATACAGTATTGTTATGATTTCCTCTAAAGTACTATTTCAGTAGTAGTAATTAAAGTTTATTTAACAGAAAATATTACAAGAATACACTTTTTTTATAATTTAACCAAAAACTTAAATCGTCATGGTTTTTACCGTCTGCCGGAGTTTGAAACATATAAATGAAAAAAAAGTATAAGTATGAACTCAGAAGGGAAATAAACCCTGAAGAACTTTAATAAAAATACATACCACACAATCTCAAAAAAAAAAAACAAAAAAAACAATAAAATAAAATAAATTATCCCTCATTTATTATTATTAATACTGCACACTACTGACATTAGACTATCATTAATACTAAACATTAAAACAAGAGTTCTTCTCAAACAAAAGCAACTTACTACAGGTTAATTTAGAAATTTTCCTCAAAAGTTCCCAGATTCAGTTGTGTAAGGTATCAGTTGGGACCAATCCATTCCATTCAGCAAATTCACAAATCTTCTCAAAGAGAGATATCTTTCCCCAAAGACGGCTAAACGAATTGGCGACAAGGCAGGGCAAGTACCCACAAAATGAAAAGTATCCTCCCTCTCTCTAAGATCACATAGAGTACATTCGTTATTGGACTGTGAGTCATAAGGCTCATAATTAAGCTTCAGCAGTTCTCCCCTGACTCTCAGAACCCAGCATACTGTGAAGGGATGGTTATTGATGAAGACACTGGTAAATTTCACAATGATATAATTAATAACATTTACTTAAACTGCCGAATGACTAGTTGATAGAGCGACAGACAGAGTGGTAGCTCGTATGTGTATCACTAATGATTACTACTGATTTACTCATGATTGATATGATGTAGCGTTGTGTTTTATACGAATTTTCTTGACCCACCTACAATTCGTAGTCCCTCCTAGTTTCTTGTTGAGCCAGTTAGATTTCTTCTTGCCCCCTCCCTTATTGAAGTATTTAGGGGGTACTAGCTGTAGTAGCGGGGATGAAGGCGTATGAGCGGTGGGGAAGTAGATGTATGATTTTGGTGGGGGAGTAAATGTATGTTTTTCCACTACAATACCGATGATAAACCATTGAGGGTATCTACGTACATTACCAAGTAAATTAGCACATCTCACCTCATGATCTAACAATTCATAAATTGTAAACCTATGAGTAGAGTTAGCTCTTTCAATAAACTTACTCCTTGCATTCAATTTCATGTGGTTTACCAAACCTAATCTGAGGATCGAGGGTGGCGCAATCAGTCGTGTTAAAAATTAATCGATACTCCGTTTTTTCCAGCCAAGTCTCTCCATCTGCGGGGATATCTGTGCCGGTCCATACCCAAAACTTTTCTTATATACCGAGCATGACGTTCAGAAGTAAAGAGGGTCTGTCTAGTCCTGTCTCCAAGAATAATATGTACGAAAGAGTGTAATTAGGGGGGCGGAAAGCCCTTAAAGCGGAAATAGTTTCTTGACAAAGAACCAAAGAACCCTTTCAACACACTCGAAAGTCTTCTGAACCCCACACCTGTGCACCGTAACAAAGAATGACCCGCGAAACAGCATTAAAGGCCTGCAATTTTGAACTTAAGTTTATTAACGGGTCACAAATCAATCTTTTCCATACGAAGTTCAAAGCCAGTTTAGAAGAGGGTACTTTGTCTTGAAAATGGGGCTGTAGCGATAAATGGGAAGTAAATGTCACCCCTAAACCATTTCAGTAAAATATATGGTTTTACCATCCTACATAAGAGTATAGATAAAATTCCAAATTCGGAAAAAAAAGCGGTTTACCGGAAGTGTATGGTTTTTGAGTTTTTTTTTTTGTAATTTTTCTCGAAAACGGTTGCAACGATTTTCTTTAAACTTGGAATGTTTACTGAATAAATAGAAACCTATCACTTTTATTTAAAACATTTTTCTGAAACAAAAATTGATTTAAGTGGGATATTGGGAGGTCTGTCAGTTAACTTCCCCGAATTTCGACATAAAACACTCCACATAAGGACGTTCAGATATACAATTAAAATCCCCCACACCGTTTTTATGGCCAGCCAACTAAACGTTGTAACGATCGCAATGTAACGTTGATACTTCTATTAACCAAAGACTAATACTTTTTAATACAAATAAAATTACGATACTAATTGAAATAATTATGGTCGTCGGTTTTCTTTGTATCATATTTTCAGAAAAGAAACTGGATGCTGACTTTTAAGAAAGTCTTAGAATTTAATCTTAAACAATATTTACTTCGTAACTTATTTAATTTCTAAAGACTTTCTGTAAAAAATTTATAATAAATGAATTAGGGAAGGGAATAGCTAAGTGGTTAGCGTACTGGACTCCCATGCGGAGGACCCGGGTTCGAGTCCAGCTGTGCTACCCTTAGATTTTTTTCTTTCTAGGAGCCTCTACAGCTCACTCTCGGTGATGGACGTGTTGTCTGTAACGAGAGAACACTGTCCGGAGTCCGGCAGTGCACTGAGAAGGCTCCGGGCGTCAATGACCATAGATGTTTACGTGCCTTAAATTAAAAAAAAATTAATTAATTAAAATTTAACTTCAAGTGTAGAATTAATTTTATATACTTTAACAATTTAATTTGCAAATAATCATATAAATATTTTGGTCTTCTCATTCATTATAAAATGTTTACATTCCTCCAACTAAGATTACAAGGATACAGTTGGCGGAACGCCGTGGAGTGCAGGAAAGTTTTCAAACTCCCCCCACCACCACCACCACCGCCACCACCACCACCACGCTAAGGCAGAATGAGAAAATCTTCCATCAAAAGTATTTTCTAATCTCACTCAGAAACATGTCCATATATATATATAGCTTCTCCTAACTTTAATTATTCCAAAACAATACCAGCTCCTTGTCTAGTGTTATTTTCTGATATTTTAATTACTTAGTATTTATGAATTAGAAAATGTCAGATTTTAAAACTGTTATTAATTATTTTCAAGTTTATGATTTTATGAGACCCTTAACCTACACCGTGATGATGTTTATAATCAAATCTATTTACATACATAACGATATTATGCCTTTCAACTGGCTTAGGTCGTCTGAAAGACGATAGTACGCTTGGTATATAACACGGTATGATCTGAGCTTGTGATGCATATATATAATATATAGGTGAAAATTTTTTTGTTTTTAAAAATATATAACATTACACCACTTTCCATAATAAATTATTCAGACCAACAATGATGCTGGTATCATCGTGATGTGAAAGCTTTCAACAACAAAAAAAATGGACTGGTTACTTTATTATGGGATTTGTCCCCGTTTCGTTGGTACTTAGGTTTCGTGTATTTGGGAGGGGCTCACTCTCGCGAGTTGGAACAAAAGAATATTTTAGGATATTGTAAACAGACCGGCAAGCTACCGGGGGAAATTAATTGGAGGGATGAATTGGGTGGATAAAAGCCACATAGGCTTAGGACCCATGCCGATAGGCACCCATGACTTAATAATAATAATAATAATTACGAGGGAAGGGGTTAGCTCAGTGGTAGCGCGCTGGACTAGTAACGCGGAGATCCCGGGTTCGAATCCAGCCGTGCTGACCTTAGATTTTCTCTTCCTAGGAGCCTTTACAGCCCACTGTCCGGTGATGGGCAGTGTTGTCTGTAATAAGAGAACACTGTCCGGAGGCTGGCAGTGCACCAAGAAGGCTCCGGGCGCAAATGACCGTAGCTGTTGACGCGCCTTAATTAAAAAAAATAAAAATAATAATTACGGAATTAATTGTATAAAAATTTTATTTTACATAATATTTAAATTATTCAACTTTCTTGTTAAGATCTCGCTAAAAAGTTTAATAGTAACTTAAATAGATAAATAAAGTAATACCTAATAACTAATAATCAAATAGAGTTAAAAAGTAGTAGATATTGTAAAATAGTATATTTTAACTAACGATAAATTGTATACCTATGTTAGTAATAGTCAGGAATCACACCTAGTAAGAGGAGGGAGCTATTGCGATTATAATGGGTATGAGAAGGAGAGAAATTGGGTTAGATAGATAAATGAACTGGAAGTAAAGCTACAAAAAAAAGAAAAATAACACAAACTGCCTGGATTTTACGCTAAAATATACATATAAAATGGTAGTGAGAGATAAAGAGAAAGGTTGCTGACGCGTTGTGACTGCTGTATGAACTCTGCTGCAAGATTGTCGGAAGACTTCCTCCAATGGCTAACACAACTATATTTAAACAAATTGCTGCATGAAGAAATCTCAGAATTCAAGATGCTAACTCCCCATTAATAGAACACCTCATCTTCTTCCACGGCCATACCTAAATAATCCTCACAATAATTTTACCATCCTAGTAGGATACATAATAAGCACAGTAATCACAAATAAACAAACCAATCGATATCTCCTTGAAAGCCAAACTATTGAACTAATCTGAACAATTTTACCAGCAATCATTTTAGTATTTATCGCCCTACATAGCCTACGAATCCTATGCCTAATAGACGAAATTAATAACTCTGTCCTTCTTCCACTGTAGTCTGGTCTAAACTAGAGAGTGATCTGTCTCTCTCTCTATCCCTCTCTCTGCTTTGGATCCTTCTCTTCGGATCCTATTATACGATCGTATCAAATTTTCGAAATTGAGTATTACTAGAAATATATGTTTTAAGGTCTCCTGAAATAACGATAACAATTTTTTTTAGCGAATATGGTGTATGTAAACCACAACAAAAATCATAAAAAACCACAAACTTCTTATTCCGTGTAGTTACTACCACCGCATTACACACGAAGATTTCGGGCAAAATCCATCAACCGGAAATGCGTCTTTACTGAATTCATTTTTCGCGATTTTCTCAAAAAGAACTCCAACAATTTTCTTTAAACTTTGTATACCATCTACGAACATAAATAACTATCACTTTTATTTGAAAACATTTTTCTGGGAAAATTGATTTTTTGGGGGTTCTGGAGGGGGGAGGAGGAATACTTTTATCGTTAAGTTTTCCTCTAAAGTATAACTTTTACATTTACAATGTGTGGTTCTAACACCTGACATAATATTGATGTATGTACTTTAGAAATATTGTTGAAATTCCAAATTTGGAAAAAAATCGGTTAACCAAAAGTACTGAATGAGTTTCTAGTTTTTTTTTTTTGGAATTATCTAGAAAATGGTTACCATGATTTTGTGTAAACTTGGCAGGCTAACTTCATTACAGGGTGTTTTGTGGAATCTGGGCTAATATAATTTTACATGTTTCGAGTTTATATAATATTTTGCATCCTCTTATGGATTGTAGGTTAACACACTCTGTTTCTACCTGCAGGTAGGAACAGCATTGTTTACATGTACCTAAAGGTAAACAACATTGTCACCACTATATTTATCTAGAACAACAGAGTAAATATTGCCAAGTTAACTGAAAATTCATCCATTTTATAATTACATAAACTGGAGTAGGAGAAAGTCGTGGGGTGTTTCACATCACATTTCTTTTGTTTTACGAGGGTCTTTTAATAAGTAAGACAAATCGCTGTAGCTCAAAAACGATTTATTTAATCAATACAAAATTCTGGCTACTTTTGAACATAGTCCCCCAGCAACATTTATACACTTGTCCCATCGTTCACTGATTTTTAACTTCTTCGTTGGATTCAAAATGTTTCTCACGTAGAGCTTCTCTAAGGGGTCCAAAGAAATGGAAGTCCGATGGGGCGAGGTCGGGGCTGTAGGCAGGATGTGGAAAGAATCTCCCACCCCACTTTCTTTGTGGGCGTCCGTAAGTTCTCTTGGAACCCATCTCGTACAAGTTTTCTTATACTACAGCTTATCCTGAATAATGTTATGAACAGTTCCAACACTAGCGTGCACTTCTTCAGCTATTCAGTTCAACAGTAATACGTGTGTAGTTCTGAATTGACGCGTTAATGCGAGATTCGAGGGAGAAAATTGCAACTTCAACCGGTCGTCCACTTCGTTGCTCGTCAGACACTTACACGGCCCATTTAAAACTGTTCTACCCATTTGTAAACGTTCGAACGGTTCAAACAATTATTCCCGTGCATTTTGAACATTCTTTCATAGATTTCACTACCTTTGTTACCCTGGCAACTAAAAATCTAATCTCTGAGCGTTGTTCTTCCGAGGTACAATGCTCGGGCGGACTCACCATTGTTAACTCTATACATTTGAGGTTATGCTTACCAAATACTCTCGAACAGCTGATGAGAAAGTAAGAACAGGGATGCCAACTTGACGCACCGAAAGTATTGTATTGATTATACCTTTTCTGAGCTACAGCGATTTGTCTCGTTATTTATTGAATGACACTCGAATTTATATAAATCTACAATTTCTAGCTTCAGTATTTACGTTTATTATTGTAAATATATTTTATTTACTTATCTATCTATTTTATTTTAATATCTATTATTTTTATCTACTTTAAAGAATATATCCCTAAAGCAAAAATAAATCGATGTTGTGTATGTTATTTACTGACATAACTCCAACAACGGCAAAATCGAAAAATTTAACTAGAACTTTTTCATTTATATTATAATCTCATTCTGATTTCATTGGAAAATGTTATTTTCAAAATATTCCCTTAATAGTTTATTAGATATTATTTTTATCATTACATAAATAGAATGTATAATGAAGTTATGATTATTATACTCAATTAGTTAACTCTAATATTGACTTGTTTAGTAAACTGTAATTATAACATAACTGTAATTTCAAGGTACTGTAACCTTTGCACTTTTATTCAATAAGTGGCTAATAATAAGAACTAATAGACTCATTATCTGATATTGCTAAAATACAACTGAATAAAATTATTTCAAATTCTGTCGTACATTTTAAACTTCAATTAACAAAGTTTTAATTTGCTGCATATTTTGAACAAGTTTAGTTAAATTATTAATTGATTGGTTAATTAAATTAATTAGGACTTTTCTTTTTTTTACAAAAAGCGATTTCATTTTGTTATACATATTTCTATTGGTTTGATTGAATGTCTATGTCATTGTAGTGGGAATTAGGTTAATCTAATTGCAATCCTGCGGTAAATTTATTCCACCAGTTGCATTATTCCCTCTGCATTTCAAACAAATGTTTAAATGAGTTTTACAGAGCAAAAACCATGATTTTCGTTTAATAAAATAAACAGTCAAGTATTGTCAATTTTCTTTCTCTTACTCTTAGTAAGAGGAAGTATTTAATCGTGTCAAATTTTCGATATTGAGTTTTCACCGGAAATATCCGTTTTGAGGTCCACTGAGTACAAAAAATTGGTTTTTAGCAAATGGTGTGTGTGTGTGTGTGTGTGTGTGTACACAACAGCATAGCTCAAAAATGAAAAAATCGTAGAAAGTTAGAAAGTTTAAATTTGATACTCCGTTTAGTTATCACCATAGGATCCGACAGTGGGTCATCTGTCAAAATTCCTCAACCGGAAGTACCACTTTACTAGTTAGTTTTTTTAAGTTTTTGCGATTTTCTCAAAAATGGATCCAACGATTTTCTTCAAACTTGGTATATCAACTACACAAACTAACGGCTACAACTTTTATTTGAAACATTTCTCCGAGAAAATTCGTTTAAGGGCACTTCCGGGGTTAGGTTTTCATCTAAAGTGCTATTACACTTTATTAGACAATTCTGCCTTCTTAATCATGTTAATTAGAATTAAATATATTGTTGAAATTCCGAATTTGAAAAAATCGGATAACCGGAAGTGCGTTTGTTTTAACACTTTACTAAATGATTTTTTTCACTTTTTAGCGATTTTCTCAAAAATGGCTCCGACAATTTTCTTGAAACATCGTATATAAACTAAGCATGCAAAAATGCTCATCTTTTATATAAAACATTTCTCTGGGAAAATTCATTTAAAGGCACTTTTGAAGTTACAGCTTCCTCTAAAGTGGTATCATCAGTTGATTATACAATTCTATCATCCGAACAAAATTAATTAGAAATACATAGAAATTCCAAGTTTTAAGAAAATTAGTAAGCCGGAAGTGCGCTTTTACTGAACGAACATTTTTTTTCAGTTTTCGACGAATTTCGTTATATTTGGTGCACATACTATAACATTTGTCAATTATAATTTTGAGAACAGGTGTAAGAGAAAGTTGTGTGAGTGTTTCACACGAGATTATTTTTTATATATATATATTAATGCATTAATAAAAAATAAAAAAACCTCTGGGCCAAGACCTCCCTGACGGCGATTTGAATAGGGGGGTGTGTGGTAATCACGCCGCTGTTCCCACGCCGTTTAGTTCCGGCCTTCGCTACCTAGGGTGCTGCTAACTGTAGCTTCCCACTTTTCATCACGTTGCTGGGTCAACACAGACTTTGCCCTCACGGGAATCGAACACTGAATTCTCGCACAAAAGACGAGGTGCTCTAGCCACTAGACCAACGCTTGAGGACAATGCATTAATAATGTTCTATTTAAAATTCAGGGCCAAAACCTTTTTTCATAGACTTTTATTATTCAAGATCAATTTAAATGAAGATCTAACAGATATTGTTTTAAATTGTTCGAACGGTTCAAACAATTATTCCCGTACACTTTCAACATTCTTTCATGGATTTCACTACCTTTGATACTAAAAATCTAATCACTGAGCGTTGTTCATCCGAGGTACAATGCTCGGGTGGACTTACCATTGTTAACTGAATACATTTGAGGTTATGCTTACCAAATACTCTCGAACAGCTGATGAGAAACTAAATACAAGAATGCCAACCTGAAACTATCGTATTGATTAAACAAACCGTTTCTGAGCTACAGCGATTTGTCTCGTTATTTATTGAACGGCCCTCGTATTTGTATAAACCTACAATTTCCAGCTTTAGTATTTACGTCTGTTATTGTAAATATATTATATTTACTTATCTATCAATATTGTATTCTTACGTACACAGGGGACTTTAAAACGTGTATTTCCGGTGAAAACTCGATATCAAAAATTTAACATAATTCCAATACTTCCTTTTATTAGGAGTTAGGGAAAGTAAAAAGGACATTTCTTTCAATTAATAATTATAATTCTCTTTATATTTTTTTAAAGCGGCGTATGTGAAGAATAAATTTCGTCTCACATATTCCACCTTAAAAAATTGAAAAACCAAACTTCTCCGTTTATCCCAAATGTGCATATTTTTTAAAACTCAAAGATTGGCTTCATATTTTTTGGAAACTCAAGGCTTAAAGTTTTTTTTTATTTAAAGCTTTCAAAAAATTTTCTTTATTGTTTAATATTTCAAATTAATTAAATTTAGCGTATTGAAAATTTGAAAAAATAAATGGAAATTTTAACTAACATAAAATATAATATAGTTTCAAAAATTTTGAAATAACGAGATAAGTAAAAAAGTACTGTACTGTAGGTGAGGCCTGTGTAAAACAGTAAATAACTGAACAGACAATAGATACAGGCAATCTTTCACGTATATCACTTTCAGTTTGATTCTTTTGTTGGTGGTATATTAAGTGCACATTAACTGACAGTTTGACGGCTGTAAATAATAGAAAAATCAACCTTCTATCAACACACCTAGTTTGATGGTCACTATAATAGGTTTAATATGCTTTATTTATTTATTTCAATTTTTTTTTTCTTTCATTTATTTGAAAATTTACAACTGCTGGTACGCTTACGTAACCAGCAACAAGTAAATGAGGTGACTTACAATAACGGGAATGGAGTAATCACCCAGTGGTGACCCTCCACATTATTTCGCTGCGCACTTATAAGAGATTACGAGGCCACTGCCGCCTCAGTCGTCGAGGAGGGTTATCTGGAATGGCTGCTGAGGAAAGTTGGTGAATTAATCGATTGTGATGATGTGCGAGACGGGTGTGAAATTTGCGATAACGTTAAATTTGGACCAGGTCACTCATAAATGGAATCTGGAGATCAGAATGTATTGTCAGGTTTGAAACGTAAAACGGATCATTGGTTATACAACGGAGTATTTTGGATTGTAGGGTTTGAAGGGTGGATGTTGGAACGCTTGGTTGAGCCCCATAACTCGAGTCCGTAAGTCCAAATTGGTTTTAATAGGAAATTACAGATAAGTAATCTGTTATTTAGTTAGTTTTGAGAGTCTGTCTAGTAGTCGCTTGAGTAGGCGCTAAGGTTTTTACTTCGTTTCGTTTCAGTGTATATGGGTTCAATGTCAGGCGTTTGTCTATATAGAGTCCTAGATATTTAATTGTATCAACGCATGGTAATAAGATGTGGTTCATATAAACTGGGGGACAAATGGCACGTCTTAGAGTGAACGTTATATTTTTGCTTTTTTGGACGTTAACCTTCATTCACCATCTGCAAAACCATTTCTCTAGGGATTGCAATTCTCTAAATATTGCTGAAGGTTACGTGTGCTTAGGACAGGATCGGGATGTGGGGAAAGGATGGCTGTGTCATCTGCATAGGTAAAGATATGAGTTTTCGGATTGGTTGCAATATCGGCAGCATATATTGTGAAAAGAATGGGAGCAAGGGTACTTCCCTGTGGTACACCAGCTGATAAAAGGTAATAGGAAGACAAGGAGTGCCCAACACTCACACCGAAATATCTGTGTGAGAGGTAAGAATTAAGGAAGGATGCTCTTCAGCTTCCACAGCAGCCCCTGGGGCCATACCCTATCACATGCTTGCGCAATATCTAAGAAAGCCCCAGAACAATACTGTTTTCACTCAAGAGAGGGAGCGTTGACGTCTACCAATGGGTGAACGGTGGAATGTAGGCTTCTAAATCCGAACTGATAGTTGGGTATTACTTCAGAGTCTTCAAGGAAATTGTGAATTCTCTTGAGGATGAGTTTTTCAAGAATCTTACCCATCAGCGGTAAGAGACTTATCGGACGGTAGGAAGTTAGGAGATTAGGAGGTTTGGAGGGTTTAAGTATCATTTTTATTATAGAGAATTTCCATTCTAGAGGAAAGTAAGTGGTTCGGAGAACTTGTATATTGTTGTAAGTAGTACTATTGCTTTCTTTGGGAGATGGGATAGGATTTTTGATGTAATTAAGTCAAAGCCTGGCGCTTTTTTGGATGGTAGGTGTTTTATGATGTGAGAAACTGTGAGAAACGGCAATTTTAAAATTGCAAATCACTGACTTTTTAAACAAAAAAAAATATATATAAAAATTTTTCCCCCAGAGAATAATAGACTCGTAGCATCCAGGTAGGATAAACATAGTTGGGCATTAACATCTAGAAAAACATAGAGAATAGAAGAAGAAGATAACATAAACTAAAGCTAAGATCATTTTACAGTATTTGAAAACATGAGCATCCTTCATAAATTCTCTTTATGTCTAAAAATTCACGGTATTTATGATAAAAGGTTCCATAACATCTAGCCTTGTTTTCTCCTTGGGCACATTCAATAAAAAAAACAATAAAAGTTGCGGCCAGAGATTGAGTTTCTTCAGAGTTTATCCACTTAGTGAATAGATTTTAACGGAATGTATTAATTGTTTACAACACTTTTTTCTTTTTACTTTATTTTATTTGTAACTGCGAATTTAAGCACAACAAGCAAATGAGATGATAAAAGATAACATAACACATAATACAAAAAAATTAAAATACATAAAAACAAAACAAATTGAATGAAGTGCCATCCAACAATGACCATCATAAATCGGTTAGTATAGACACCGATGAAGTGAATTCGAAGGATGCCCTTTTTTATCAAGCAATCAGCTGATCGCGAGGCCACCGGCGCTTCAGACTAATCTTCGGGAAGGATTAGCAGGAAATGCTTGCTATCTGTGACAAGTTGCAGATCAATGGGTTGTAGTGTTTAGAGATTTAATATATAGGTACTTGGCGAGATCTAGGACAAATGGCAGTTTTACGTCACTGTGGATAGTGTGGTTGCTGACGTAAAAAGGAGCATCGACTTCTGTGCGGAGGATTTTTGATTGGAGGGATTGAATACGGTAAACATTGGAACACTTTGTTGATCCGTATAGTTCGAGTCCGTATGTCCAGATAGGAGCGAGCAGGGCTGTGTAAAGTATTTTTTTTGTTCGAGTTTGCAATCCCCAGGAAGAGTTTCAAGCATAAAAAATTCTTTCTTTCTTATATATTTCAATACGCTGCCTAACCCTAAAAACGTTAGCTTGGCCTTATATGCTGACGACGTTGCTCTCTTTTCTTCCTCATGGAGAATTGACACAATTGCGCTCAGATTGTCAGAAGCAATGGCTTGCATCAGCAGATACTGTGATAGGTGAAAAATTAAAATTAACAGCAGTAAAACCGAAGCCATTTTATTTTCCAAGCGAAGACCCGTACTTTGGAAAGAAGTACACTTCCAAGGGCAGGCAGTGCCTTGGTCTAGCTCCGTTCGCTATGTAGGTGTCACTCTCGGCCGTAAACTTACCTTTACGCCTCACGTAAAGGAACGTATTAACAAAGGCAAGGCGGCGATCCGAGCACTATTTCCGCTATTCTGCAGAGAGTCTAAACTGGCCCCTAGCAACAAGCTGTTGCTATATAAGGTAGTTGTTAAACCCATGCTATTGTATGCATGCCCCTCCTGGAGTATTACCTGCAGAACTAATATCGATGGCCTGCAAATAATCCAAAACAAGTTTTTAAGGTTAGCAACAAACTCGCCACGGTATACTAGAATTAAGGATTTGCACGAGTATTGCAAAATGGACGAAATAGAAGTATGCATTTTCCTTGCAACTGAAAAATTTTTAGCTTTTACTAGTCTTAGTAATAACTCAGTTTGCAGAAACATAGGGGACTATGACGTTGGAGTTGATTACAGGCATCGCAGGTTGAGAAACATGCTCATATAAAGGGAGTTTGTATTGCTTGGGGTTTTTGCCATTTTTTCCCCCTTAATATAACTGTTTCGTTTGTTTAACTTTTGATTAATGTAAATAGTTAGGAGGTTATAGTATAAACTGAAACTCCATGTAAAAACTGTATATATGTATATATAATATTTTGAAATAAATGAATTGAATTGAATTGAAAAAATTCTTATTAAAAATTAAAGCTGGCAAGAGGGGGGGAAAAAAGAGAAGTGGGAAGGTATTCAATTGTAAAAGTTCGTTAACAATATGCAATAAAATATAATTAAATTAGTGGTGAAATTTCACGAAATAATTATAGTATGAATGTTGAAAGTCAATTATATTACGTCATTAAATGGAAGTACTAGAGAAGTCGTATTTGAGAGTGCTGTATCATATCCAGTAGTAAATGATGGAGAGGTGATTGTTATTGATATGTAAATAATAAAAATGTTACACTTAAAATAACTGAAAATAAATAAAAGTTCATTTTTTTGAGATAAAGAGATGATCAATAATCGAAGGATAAAGCAAAATATTTTCAACAATGTCATACACGAGGCACTATGAATTACTTCAATTATCTGGAACCAATTTGATTTCATCTTAAAAAAAGAATGTGTATATATATAAGTTGAAATAATTATGATATTTGACAACTGGATCCGTTTGCTTACTGAAATTCCTTTATTGGTTATTTAAAGCAGCTAGGTATCGCTAAATTTTTTTCCAAGTGTTTGGTGCAATAAAATAAATATGTTACAACAATTTATAGATTTAATATTCTATTAAATAAAAATCTGAAGAAACATTTTTCTCATTCTGAAATCTTCAAGTTCTAACTTTTATTCTTTGATAATTTTTCAGAATTCAGCAAGAATCATTTCACATTAAGCCATCCAAATTACGTAATATTTTTGTCTCAGATATAAGTAGCGAATTACTACTACAGACTATCTAAAAATAGTGTCAAATTAGTATAAAATGTATTTAAATTTTAATTAAATAATTGTGAAAAGTTGATAAAACACATTCAACAAATCTTAACATAGTGCTGTACCAAGGAAAACTGATACCAGAAATGGAATTCACTTGGAAACATTACATCATCGATATATATGATTCTGTCTGATTCCCATGAATCATATCAGTAAAAACAAGTAACAACAGTGGCTATCTACAAAATTCAATCCTTGGATGAGATTGTAATCAAATGAGTAAATCAATACTTTAATATTCAAGTACCGGCCGATATATATTTTAGATATTATCGCGCATCATATATTTAAATGAAATAAAAAACGCTTTTACATTTTGCACGTACTATTAATAATGGAAAAATTATCATAGATAAGGTTGTATATATATATATATATATATAAACAATTCAAATTGCAGATCCTTATCAAAAGATATTTATATGGAAAAATCTGTATATATTAACAAATGTGAATAAATAAAAATAATCTGTGTATATTTCAGGCAACATTTTATGGCGGTATCGTAGATGGAGAGATTGGCAAACACTGATTATTAAATTATCTTGATTGAACAAATAATATTTCAAACTTTGTTCATACGGTAATTTTTTAGTTTTGAAAATTTTCTAAGAGTAGAAGACAAATCCACGCCGGTCGATGAAGGACTCAGAAGATGAATACGACAATTCCAAGTAAAGTATATATTGTCGAGAGCATTATTCAATCCAGTATAGCAGGAACACATGTCAAGAACACATCATCAACAGATCTAATCAGCTTAGAGGAGAAATAGGTGTCAATTTAGGGAGTAACATATATAAGACCATGTTACTTGCAAGGTCATCTTTGTTGAGGTTTATAATGCATGATTTGAGAATAGCAGTAATAGCAGAAATGCAGAGCAGGAAAATATCTTTAACCGAATTTGAAATTAGATGGGTTAGAGATGGGTTCTTAAAACATGTTCTAGAAATAGAAGAATTAAGAATTGAGCTCTAGATTTATTTTATATTGCTATCTCCATTACTGGATCGTGTTCAATGTTGCAATTTAGGATAATCAATGGTTTTAACATACGTGTTCATTTTCTCAAGCTTTCTTTGTTGGTCAATTGGTTAGAGTATTGGACTTTGGTGCTGATAATTCATGGTTCTATTACCGTGAGAGCTAAAAGGGTGATGTGGCAACAATGTGAGAAAATATGGGGAACTATAATTATTCACGAACCTGGTAGCAAAGGCCATAACTCAACGCTTTGGGAACTGCATATTTACCACACGTTTCCCAATAAATATCGCCATCTGGCAAATCTTAGCCCTTCACGGACTGTTAGTCTAGTTTTTTCGATTTTGACAGTGACAATTGAAGTGTTATTAGTTTGATGTTGCTTAATAGCTTGTGGCGTGAGCGGTTTAGTAAAGGGCTTGTGTGTATGTTTGAGATAGAGATAGAAGTATTAAGAAATAATCAAGAGATCACAACTGCTTTTTAAAATAAATATATTAATCTCTAAGTGAATTTAAATACTTTACGATTTCACAACTATTATGTTTATAAATCAATTATTTATCTAGATTAAGTACAAAACTCTTATGTTTTAACTGATGACTGGCACTGATGCTAAGAGAGCGAAAGACAAGTGTTCAGGAATGTCTAATACAGACTATCTTGAAAGAATGCCTTCTAATTGTTAGTTCAAATCTTTTCAAATAATGCTGGTATGTCTGGAGGGAGTGTATTGTCTTATCCTAACGTTTCTTGTCCTTTTTGTCTCTTCAGTAGCATTGACCTAAATTATAGTACCTGGCTCTTTCTCCTTCACTAAAATACAGTATTTGAACTAGCTAAAATTAACAAAATTATTTCGCTAAACTATTTTCAAAAATTCTTATTTTCTTTCATTTCTTTCTTCCACTACACAATTATCTGGAGTTGTTTTTGAGTCACTATCTTACAGATATATTATCTTACACTTTTTTGTTTTAACATAAAATGTACATATTTCTTTTCTTTTTTTTTTTTTGTTATGTGTTGTGTTTATGTGTTTTACGTTTTGAGATATGGCTGTAATTACTTGAGAATAATAAACAATTATCAAATAACAAACAGGAAAACTGGATCGCTTTTTCACCACTGATTAACATAAAAATCTCGAAAAAAATAAATAAATAAAAAAATAAACAATATAAAAAATAAAACTAGGTCACATGAAAAGAGGCGAACACAATCTAATTTTTTTCGTTAGAAAATGTGAAGCGTCAAGGGAATAATACATTGGTCTGCTGTTGTCCCATTGTCTTCCTAGAAACTATTTCTCTAAACCCTTGTCAACAACTTTTAATACTCTTTCTACAACGGATAAAAAAAGCAAACAAAAGTTTACAGAAAGCATGGTGGTACTGTTCCAGAGTAAATAAATAATAGATTTTATTTCATTTTTTTTTTTTTTAAGATTTCTCAGGCCTATTTTTATTTATTTTATTGTTGTAAATATTGAAATAGGATGTTTTTTTAAACAAAATAAGAAAATTATTACAGCCACATTAATAATGAATCTTACAACTCACCGTCCGAGACTGGAGAATGTTTTCTGTAAGGAGAGGACTGTCCAGAGGATGGCAGAAGGCTCTATCCATCCACATTAATCAAATTCTAACTATCATTAGACTAGGTATGAGTTTTCAGCTAGACAAACGACAGATTTGGGATCCCCACACACACGTGACTCAAATGACTCGAACTATATTGAAGATTCAGAGTACTCTCAAGACTACTTGACAGACGATGCAGACTTACTTTACAAAATAAAAGACTTCTCTACCTACTATTTACTGAGGCCTATATGGTTTATTATGGCCATTGAAATATGCCTTTCAATTCCTAAAATATTTAAAAATCCTCATTTCAATCATCCTAATCCTAATCTTCCATCCCAAAATTGTTGGTAATCCTGCCCACAGCATCCCAAACAGATGTCCTAGGCGAATATCGTCTACAACACCTCCATCAGGTTAAGATCTCTAAGCAATCCTAATAACTGGCGGGCTCTAGGGAGAGTATCCTCTTCCTCATCTTCCTGGTAATTATCCAGGTTCATAAATCTTCTCTGAGTAGCAGCCTCGCAGTCCGTTAGGAAATGTAATGGAGTTTTCGCCATCTCCCCACAGAATCTGCATGTGCTGCCACTCTCCAAACCCAGCTGTCGTCAGGTATCCTCTGAATCTACAATGCCCCGTGAGGAAACTCATAAGAATGCGGAGTTCTTACTAAGGCCGATGCAGGCCTCCGATCTCCATTGGTTATAATTTCCCAGACAGATCTTGGTCTGCCGCAGTCTGGGGAGGGAGTTCCAGAGTTGAGACCTCTTTACCTCCTCCTCCTTAAGTTCTTCCAAGAGAAATCGGTCGCTGATCCCATAAAAAGGTTCAGGCTCTAGTAGCGGGGATAGAATAGAATAGAATCGGGGGGGGGGGAGCCTCATTCCACTGCGACCTACAAAATGAGGTCTATTGTGGATCCCCTTAAGTTACAGAACAGCCCCCAGCTTTGCCTCCTAATCAATCCTAGCAAAGCAGAGAGCGGCTCCGTCATGAAGCTTCCAGGTTCGGGATTGCCCGTCCCCAATCCTCGCCAGGCCGGCGCACTCACAAAGGATGTGCGCCGGGGTCTCCTCCTCTACCTTGCAGAATCGGCATACCGCACAATCCGCAAGTTGTAGGTGGTGCATTCAGCCTACAATGCCCTGTTAGTAGACCCACAATTAACCTTATATCCCTTCGGGTCTGGCTCAGTAGGTCTCTGGTAAATTTAGGCAAATGTCTTTTAATGAAGAGCTTTGCCTGCCTCTGTCCTGGTGTTCCCTCCCACCAACGCAGACGCTGATCTTCTATCCAACCCCTGATAGAAGTTTGGATGAGACTCCAAACAGAGAAGGGTTCGAGGCCTATAAAGGTATCCTGCGAACCCTCCCTCGCTAGGGCCCAGGAACCCCGCATGTCCCGGCCCCCCAGGCGAGTGTCAGTTTACTCCGAGTACCCACCTCGGTGAGGGCAAGTAGGCGTCCCACACCAGTCTTGAGACTATTTGGTGTGAGGAAAGTAACGGGGATATATAGCACCTATCATTGCCAGAGCGTCGGACCATCTTATTCCCTTCAATGCGACATTTCCTGGCACCCATCGTACCATCCTTACTGATTTATACATTCCTTTCGATAACAATCTAAACCAAAACTCGTTTCTTTAAATTCCATTCACATCTATAACTGCTCATTCAAAAACCTTTACCCGAGAATTCACGCAGGCGGCTGAAGAGAAGATGACCTCGTGACTACCTAACAGAATAGTTCAAGATAGTGGTGCAATGTATTTGTTTTTGCAGTTGTAAAGATCAATAAAAGTTAATCTAAAAAAAAAAAAAGTCCGTGTTTTCTCGGAAAAGGCTCTGATAATTTTCTTTAAACTTGATACCTGCTACCGCGATAGTATATCCGAGAAAATTGATTTCAGGCGATTCTCTAGCAATTGTGATGTCTTTTCTCGTGAATGCCACTTCAATATGTTGCAGTGTTCTAACATCGATTTAACATTGAAGACAAATTGAAGTATTGTAAAATTTGAAGAAAATGTTAAAAAATAATTTATAAATAATATTCCAATGTAGATCTTTAACGTGTGGAAGGAATACGCTACGAAGTCAAACAACCCACTGTGGCCTAAAAAAAGAGATATTTGATCCATTAGATGTCAAACTGTTGTACGAGTGCATAGAACATAGCCGGCCTCGTGTGTTAAGTATGAGTCCGTGCTATGTTTGTAGTTATAAACTAGAGTTTGCTTGACGGTATGCTAAACCCAAATTATTGCCCACATTATCTATATCTGCAAAACCTTGAATCTATTGAATCAATGAATCAATTGAATCATTTCTATTAAAAAAAAAGACGTTTACCATCAGCATGACTTCAAATATAACCTATACAATGATTTTAATTAAATAAACAGGAAATTACTAAAAATAAAAAAAATTAACATTTTTATAGCACAAAACATACACAGTTAACTATCTTCAGATTTCTATTTGCTGCTATAAAATATTAAATTAATAAAAATGACATCATCACATAGTATATTGATCGAAATTAACCTCTAAAAAATTTAAAGTTATCGAAGTTTTATATTTTCCCATTATTATTAATTCATACTTTTTAAATATTTTAAAAACCATGTCTAACAACTATCACTACTACAAATTGTAGAGGATGTGACATTAAAATGTATACAGGATATTTATAAAACAGTTTTTAACTAGCAATAATCGCACCTCAGGAGACTTTCAATGGTTACAATATTGCCTCTGCGAAATAATGATATTTCGAAAAGGAGGCAGATTAGCGGCTTCAGAAAAGTGGTTCTACAAAAATTCCCGGATAGAGGTAGCGAACCGCTATAAGTACTTGGGTATCATTCTAACTCCGCATAAGTTTCGATAGCTAAGCTCGGTTTAAACCGGGTTTGGTCTAACTTTATTCTTAATAAGAACGTTCCTCTCGATGTCAAATATAGGATTTTCAAGAGTGTGTCACGAGCAGTTCTATCATATGGCGCCCAATCTTGGGGGTTTCAACGCTATGACATCCTTGAAAAATTTCAAAGATTTTTTTCTTAAAACAATTATTCTCTATTCCCTCTCCAACGCCTAATTATGTACTATCGATTGAGTGTGCCCTTTGAGCCGTTAGAGAATTTCACCCTTGCTCTACACTTCAAAAAATTGTCTCAGAACTCTAGCTCTTGACAATCATCGCCTCCCGAAAATTAATTGCAACTGAAATTATTCAGAAGAAACTGTTTTGGTTTAAACATTGGCTTTCGATGGCACGTGATTTTTCCAGCGACCTATCTTGTACTCTTAATGATAATGATAAATGGAGTGATCAACTTTCGAACTTACTTAATAAAATTAGATCCGTTCGCCTCGAAGGGTCATTTTGTCGTGCAGGGTACTCGATCTTTTTTTTCTTATAAAACTTTAATCACTGACCATAAGTCATTTGTAACATCGTCCGTATTTAATAACCTCAGACCCTCAGAGATATGGTGGCTGTTGAAGCTACGAGCAGAACTGTTATACCTAAATTATAATACCCCTTGGTTGGAGAAAGATTCCGAACGAGAAATGTGTCCTCTCTGTAACTGCCAAGTACGGGAGGATTTGTGTCATTTCTTGGCAGAATGTCCTGCATTATTAGAAATACGGCTCCTCCATCTCGGCAAATGTTCACTTTCCGGAGGAGAAATTATTGTTTACCTAACCGGACAACGGCCTTGTCCTCCTTTTAATTGCTTATGCTCGCCACGCTTGGAGAGTTAGGCACGTCAGGATCTCAGATTCTTTAGGTTAGTTTTTCAGCTTTTTTATTCTAATTTATAAAACTATGTTTGATTTATTTAACCATTAGTTGTGTTAATACTTTTATTTACGTTCCTATCTTAGTCCAGTTCTGTTTTAGTTCTAGTATAATTCTTGCTTTGTTTTTCATCATGCTTTCTTTTTTGTATTATTTTTTGTTTTTCTGTTATGGCTGTAAACTGTAGCAGACGGCTCTTTGCCATGCTTCTGTACTCAAGTATTCTATTATTTATTGTATTATTTTTAAAATAAAGTACTTATAATAATAATAATAATATTTATAAAGCAAAAAAATCTGTATTCAAACAAATTCTTTGACTAGCCGGAAACTAGTTGGTAACACTGGCTGCAATGTGTCACTTAAGAGCGTTGTGCCTAATTTGAGAGGCTTTGTCTAAACTGTCGATAACTTGGTTAGCTTGATAAAAACTCTCTTGATTTGGTAGAACGGTTTTTAATGGAAAGCCAGTGACAGACTGATACAATCATTTGTCAAACAAATCTTGTTAGAAGCAGTTTCTTGAATAATTCTTTGAAAGTTATATTGTGCATCCCAGAAATAGTAGAAAACTCTTGAATTTTTGACTGACAGTTCCTTCCCTGTAAACATTTCTTGATACTTGCTAAAGCTGTCAATATGGCCGGTGCTTTTATCCCAATTTTCCTTGCTCTCTTGATTAGAGTTAGAGTGACAGCTTCTGAGAGAATCTTGGCTCTTAAAGTTGATGCCATTCGTCCATACAATCAGTGGGCCGTGGTAGTGGGAATAGTGCGTAGTTTAAGTGCGTGGAACGCACGATACTAGCGCTCGATATAACTGATTTCAACTATTTGGAGTCTAGCGCTTATCTTCAACACAGTACAGCTTAATATTCTCCAGCCAGCGTAAGTATTATTTAATTACCGACTAAATCCACTTAATTTTAATTCTTCATTATTTTTAACATAAACACATTTTCTAAATACATTTACGACCTAGAATCATACCATGCATATTTACAAACAATAAAAATATTATTTCTTTATATTATTATTATTTATAACGATCCATATTGTTCTCTTTTCTTCACGTTTTTTTTATTTTTTGTTCCTTTTTATTGCATCGTAAAAAGGTATGAAGTGTTGTTCCCATTTTTCTTTTATTATGTTCTGCCAACCAGATAGTAACTAAGGGTTGTACTGGTTTCCATATAATAATACCCAGAGATCCCCTTTGTGTGGAACGCCACTTTAACTACCTTTGTTTATTGTGAAGAGTTTCCCCACTCAAGATTTTCTATTCTAACCCCCACTAAAAAATTTTTAACCTTAGTCATTTTTTTATTATTATTCTTAGTTATCCAACATTGAATAAAATCGTTGTTTTTTTTATTATTTTTATACAATGAACAAATAAAAAAATCGTTTTAAAAAAGAAACTCCTGTTCTGAAGCATGTTTTTTTTTATACTTTTTATATTTTAAATAATGCTTTGAAAATTATCATTTAAAAGTGTAATTAAAGTTTTTAAACAACACTTTTAAATTAATAATTAAATTTTATATAAGCAATCGATCCAAGAGATATCTGTAACGGTCGTAATTGAATATATTACAAGATTTATATCATATAATAATTATATGTAAAGTGCCCCTAAGTTCGAAATATTATAAACATTATGTTGTTAAAACAGAACTAGGATCTTTTATCAAATATAACTTCCCTTGATAATGAAAATTATTAAATTTATAAGTTGAATATTGAAGAGTGACAAAGAAAAGCTTTTTTCTACTTAGCCTGAAGAAGGTAATAAATTTGCCGAATCGTTGGTATTATTATTTGGTGTGGTGGTTGGTTCCGCAGAGCTGGAAAGCATCAGAGACATTTTCCGTGGTAGCCTGTTTCATTTTTTGGTCATCGACCGGTTTCGGACGTTCGCCCATCTTCAGGATGCGTTTTTTTCAGACAGTGTGACAACACAGCTTGCATAGAGTTGCACTCACTGAATCTGTGTGTAAAACTGAATTTACTCTGTGCAAGTCTGTGTTGTTGTTACACTGTCTGAAAAACGCATCCTGATGATGGGCGAACGCCCTAAACCGGTCGATGACCACAAAATGAAGCAGGCTACCACGGAAAATGTCTCTGGTATTATTATTTGTCTGTGAGGAGGGACCAAACCCTACGCTATCCGAAGCCTTACTGGGCCACTAAAGCTACCCCAAGAAAAACAAACAACAAACCAGGTCTAGAACAAATATCCAGACCCGGATCTAATCCATCTAAGATTCACCGCGTCCGAATAAATCGGACAATAAATAACCTTAAGCGGAAATAGCCTAAGTCCACAGACATCCTATTCCGACCAAAGGTCCTGAAACCTAATTTTCTCACAACCCAGGCAATCAATCATAAGATGGGTGGGTGTTTCCTCCACTGTCTCACAGGCTCTACATAAAATGGATCCGGCATGAGCCCCATTATATGTGTCTCCTTAAACCACAATGTCCAGTAAGAGATCCAACCAGATGCCTGGAGAGAGTTCCGTGAAAAATCACAGCAACGTCTCACTAATGTCCTTGTCCGGGGACCCCCCCCGATGAGCATTTTGGACTGCCGAAAACCAACTGAGCTCATCCATAAGGATGAATGCTGTGAAACTGTCCGTCCATGTCGAATCGTTGGTAAGTAAACAAGTTTTTTTCTTTGACGCTCCTCGACATCCAGCTTTGGAAGAAAATTTGTTTAATCCGGAAATATGTCTTAACAAAATAGGTTTTTCAGGTTTTTTTTTTGGTTTTTTTGAAGTTTCCGCCGAAAACGGCTACAATGATTTCCTATAAAACTGGAAACGCTAAGTGCGTAGTGTAGATCTGTCACTTTTATTTGATACGGAAAACTTACTTTTAGATGGTGCTCAGGAATCTGTGACGTAAAATTTCAAACATTTATTTTTGGGTTGTTCAATGTTATTGGCGGCCATGTTCTGGAGTATAATGTAATCACTTCTAATGCGTCAATTTTATAATTGTATTAACCTCAGTAAGGGAAAATTGCACGAATGTTTCTACGTTTTACATCAGGTTTTACATAAATTATTACATAAGTGCTGTTAATCAATCTATCTGTGAAACCGTTTGTGCAAATTGGGACCTACTTGTTTAGAGTACTTTCATTAAATTGCCTTTCAAATTAGTCTTAGAAACTTTTGCATTCAGCGTGAAGGCATTGATTTTTCTTTCTAAAACAAGGGATAAATGAACTCGTCAAACTAGCCTATCACGTGTAATGCCGTTTTCTCTTATTCCTGGCGGTAAAACTAGCAAAAACTGTTTCCTATTTCGCCAATGTGATTTTTTTCAATCTTACACGCTTCCGCAGCCACCATTACGCACGAGCACATTCGAAGTCATCAGCTTTTTACAACTGTAGTCCCTTATTATACAAAACAGTTTTCATGAATTCCTCCAAAATCCACAAGAGTTGGAGCCGATGTTTCTTTAAAGTAGAAAGCCTCTTTAAATATCTGGGAGCCTGGGTTACAAATGATAGCCTTTGTCTCGAGAGAGAAGGACCCAAACTTTAGCGTGTTTCTATGCCTTAAGAAACATTCTCTCGAGACAAAGGCTATCATTTATAAGAGCATCATTAAACCCATGGTAGCGTACGGAAGTGAGACTTGGGTTCTGACTAAGGATAGTGAAGTCAGACTTAATGTTTGGGAACGCAAAATCCTGAGAGCCATATGCGAAAACGGAGTATGGCGAATAAGAAGGAACCAAGAGCTTCGAGATCTCTATAGGAACGTTGACTTGGTGACCTTCATAAAGAAAAGTAGACTCCGATGGCTGGGTCACGTTGAAAGGATGCCGGCAGAAAGACTACCACGTCGACTTATGTGTGGGAAACCTGGAGGAAGAAGGAAAACAGGGAGACCGAGAAAAAGATGGCTTGACGACGTGGAAGAGGACCTGAGACAGATGAGGGTGAGGAGATGGAGGTTGAGAGCGTTGGACAGGAGTGATTGGAATTCTCTAATTGAGGAGGCCTTGGTCCCTGGAAGACTGTAGTGCGAACCAGTAAGTAAGTAAGTCCCTTATTGAATGTCTACTATTAGCCTAAGGTAATGTGGCCTAAAAAATGGACTATAAGATTTGTTAAATTAAGAGTTTCGTTAATATTAAGTGGTGATAAGATTTGACTAAGTAAAAATTCCGTTTACATTTGCTTTAATTTTAAAAATTCTTTCCAATGTTGAGGGTATGATTTATAGTGGTGTGCAGTGTTTGTCTCTTATTTGTTTGTGACTTTGTATGAAGTAAGCATCCAGTTTATAAAAAAAAAATGCTGATTCTGTAAAAGGTAAATAAAGTTGAAGAGAAGTTTATTTTTTAAATTTTCACGTAGTACAAAAACTTTATTGTTTATTTAAATTATCTTCTATGAAACAAAACATATGAAGCCAACGCGCTTTTATTTCTAAGAGCACACCATTATAATTAATACCTTAAAAAGGTAAAGATATAAAGTTAAAAACAAAAATGACCAAGAAATTAAGAAAAAAAAAAAACGACAATGAAGTTAGTAATAAGTGTTAACCGTAGTTAATCTGGGGGGGCAACTTAATGAGGGGAAAATGAACTTCATAAACATTCCATTAATAAAAAGAAAGCCATAACAAAGGATTAAATGAATTCTCCAGCTTCTTTTAATGTTCAACTTCTGCTTTTAATTTTTTTTTTTTTTTTCAGTCTACAGGAAATTTTCCTCTATAGAAGGTAAATCTTGTTTATTAAACGAATGAATGGCTTAAACCTGCTCGGAGTTGTCCAGCTGCACAATATAATCAATACAAAGGTGAACATCTTGCTGCAAATAGAAAACTTAAGTTATATATACATCAGTTCAGTAACAGAGATCCAAAAATAATTCCTATGCTGTGTTATTAATCACTTTTTTCAGGAGTTTCCTGAGGCTTTCCTCAACCGAATATGTCCTTTCTTCAGTTTTTCCTTCCAACTCTCTCTTTTGTAGTGGAATCGTTTATTGTGATTCCTGAGGTATGTAGTAGATGTCTTGAAGAGGGCGGAAGTTAGTTTAGAGATCTTTTGGAAGTTAGTGCTCGAATTATTAACACGGAATTTATAAAAATAGACTGTATTTGTACAATAATTTAAATGTGAGTAATGGTAACTATTAACAAGAAATACTTAGAAATAAATAGAAGATAAATAACTAATAATTTAGAATGATTAAAATAAATGAACTAAGATGCACAACTAAGGAAATAAGTATAAATAAAAACTGTATAGGCACGCGGAAACTGCTGCTCTCATAATGATCTTGAAGACGTACTGAAGTATAATCATCCCCTCTTCCAATGGGGCGAAGTTTATATATTAGTGTTAGCAACACTCACACCAAGACATCTGTCCTAGTGTGCGACCTTGGTTAGTTCGGTGACCAGCGATTTAGGCCAGTGGCCAGCTTATCGGTGCTTGCTTTGATGTAAAGTATTGACCCTTGGTTTTGTTTGTTTGGCCGCGGCCTTGTCTTGAAGACAGCGGCCGGCTAGGCCACTAGTTATAAATTATTCTTTCTTTTGTTATGTGTTGTGAAGGTTTGACATTGCTATGACCTTGCCATGTCATAACACTTTCAATTGAATCCACTGCACTGTGTCCATTTCCAATGAGAGACTCACTCAAGAGATCTAATCAAGTTTTCCTGGGCCGCCCTTTCTTTCTGCTGCGGTTTACCCACTTCCCATTCCATCATCTGCTTTGCTAACCTTTCACCTTCCAAAATCCTAAATACGTTCCAAACCGGCACAATCTTCTCTTCTCTATCCGCTCCAGAACATTATGCTTTACTTGCATCATTTCCCTTATTTCTTCATTCTTTCTCCAATTTCCAACTTCGAAACTCTAGCAGATCTCCTCCAAAAATCCATCTCAGTTGCAAGGAGCCTGCGCCCATTAAGCTTCAGATAGGGACCATGTTTCAAATAAAAGTTGATGTTCAACAAATAAATATCATTTCAGCTATTTTTGAGAAAATTACAAAAAAACGGCAAAAAAAAAATCAGTAAAGTGACATTCCGGTTGATGGATTTCCCCGAAATCTTCGTGTCTGATGCGGTGGTAGTACCTATACCGAATACCAAGTTTGAGCTTCCTGCAACTTTTTCGTTTCTAAGATATTCTTTTCACACTCTCTCACGCACACACTAACTTTTTTAGACTCAGGGGACCTCAAAACGTGTATTTCCGGTAAAAACTCAATTTCAAAAATCTGGCACGATCGCAATACTTCCTCTATACTAGAGTAAGAGAAAGTAAAAATAATATACATATTCTTGAATACGCTGCCTTGAAATGATTAATGCTCGTTTACAAGCTATTCAAAGATAAAATATTACACAACTTTAGATATAACAAGATTTTTAAATATGTGAGAAAAACATTTGATGTAAATGTATAATATATCAAAATTACAAGTAAACAATGCTTTGATCAAATTTATTGAATGACAGTTAACTAGAAGTTAGGCAGCACGTTGTATCTAATTAAGAAATGTCTAAACACGTAAAGTTCACTATAGTGTATATGAATATAACTCTTTGTAAACATAAAAAAACTATCCAAGTTTTTACTACATTTATTATATACATATATATATTTATATACATGTAATTACATATTATTATTACATACATATTATTATATACATTATATATATTTATTATATACATATATATATTTATATACGTGTAATTACATATTTTTATTTCATACATATTATTATATACATTATATACATTTATTATATATTGTATTTTATATATATATACGTATAATCTACAGGGAGGAAAAAACAGTAAAAGCTCATTTCCGGTTTAATAATTTTCTTGAAATTCGGAATTTTGGCCATCTATTTATTTCTAAGTCATTTTGTTTAGATGGTAGAATTGTATAATGAACTATGATAGTACTTTAGAGAAAAACATAACCTCACCCCTCCCACGAAAGCCCCCTTAAATGACTTTACTATGTTTTAAATAAAAGTTGTAGCTTTTTTTATGTGTAACTCACATTCCTAATTTAAAAAAAAAATCGTTAGAGCCATTTTAGATAAATTCTAGAAACCTGAAAAATATATTTCAGTAAAAACGCACTTCCGGTCATCCGATTTTCTTCATCCTCGGAATTTCAACCACATATTTAATTCTAATTAATATTATTTCAATGACAGAATTGTATAGTAAATTGAAATAGCACTTTAGAGGAAAATCTAACCCTACTCCTCCCCAAAACTGTCCTTAAATGAAGTTTCCCGGAGAAGTGTTTCAAATAAAAGTTGTAGCACTTTGTATATGTACTTGATATGCCAAGTTTCAAGAGAATCGTCGGAGCCACTTTTTAAGAAAATCGCAAAAAAAAAAATAAATAAAAAAATCTAGTAAAGTGGTAGTTCCGGTTAAGGAATTTTGACAGATAATCCATTGTCGGATCCCATAGTGATACCTAAACAGAATATCAAGTTTGAACTTTCTACGAGTTTTCGTTTTTGGGATACTTCCTCTTAAGTATTCTCTTAATAGAGAAAGTAAAAATAACACTGGCACCACAAGCTCATCATTAGCTACACATATAAGACTTTGCAGAAGTTGTTGATGCGTGCTTCTACTTCGGTTAAGTGTATCTTCAGCGAAACTCACTTGACAACTCCTTGTATACTCATAGTTGATGGCTACATAATATTCACAAACATAGATACGCAAAGAAGTCACCGTAGATTTTCTAGTATGAATTATGAAATCTTATAGTGGCCATTCATTTTCTCCAACTATTAGGCGAGGTAATAGACGTTCAACAGCCTTCCACATTTATCGCACTGGACAGTTCCTTTTATTATTTATTAAAACAATTATTTTCGTTTAGAGATTCAACATTTCTTTTTGCTACAGAATTTGGTCTTCACCTGAGAGTTTCAGTGGTTGAAGGCACAAAGCATTCCTGTGAATAGCACATAAATATACTCACAACATTCTTTTATGTACACAAAGGCTAGAAATTACTGGATGGTTAAGAGGCCCAACTATTGATTAATATGCGCCTGTATTCAGAGCACGCAAAATTTTTTCAGAAAAGTTTTGAGGTGAGAGATACTGAATTCCCATCCTTTCGCATCCTTTGATGTGGCATTCATCGGCAACCTTTGATCTGATATAGTTTGCTGCCAAAGGCATTTTTGTGTCCTATGACAGTCAGAAAACATTGTAATCTACTTTCTTGGAATTATGCTTTTATACTTATGGATTAGAATGCAGCTTAAGATTGCAAATATTTAAGCCTGAAAGACTCAGATTCATCAAATCTATTATTATGTCTGAGTAAGTTAATTTGTATGTTAAACCAAAACAATTCACATTCAGAAATCTCAAAAATTAAATATGGAGTTTCACGCTGATATTTCGTTTTAATTCCCATTTTTACTCGTAACACGAAGATTTCAGTCAAAACTTAGATTAAAGCTACCACTAAAAAAAATTTATTTTTATGATGTTTTGAGGAATCTGCCACGTCTTTACATTTCAAATTTTGTTTGAGTTTGTACAATGTTTTGGTGCAATAGTTGTCTAGATTACAAAGTAAACATAATAACTTCATATCGGCATTCTATGCTACCAATCTCTAGCATAGAAATATCCACATTTATAATAGGACAAGTCGATATAAAAATTTCCAAGTCAATTTTTTATCGTATTAAGAGAAGGTGCAGTAAAATACCAGGTTATATGAGGGCCATTCAATAAGTAACGAGATAAATCGCTGTAGCTCAGAAACGGTTTGTTTAATCAATACTACTATAGTTTCAGTGCGTCAAGTTGGCATCCTTGTACGTAGTTTCTCATCAGCTGTTCGAAAGTATTTGGTAAGCATAACCTCAAATGTATTCAGTTAATAATGGTGAGTCCGCTCGAGCATTGCACTTCGGAACAACAACGCTCAGTGATTAGATTTTTAGTTGCAGAGGTTATCAAAGATAGTGAAATCCACGAAAGAATGTTGGAAGTGAATGAGAATAATTGTTTGAACCGTTCGAACGTTTAGAAATGGGTAGAACAGTTTAAAAGTGGCCATGTACATGTCTGTGGACGAGCAACGAAGTGGACGACCGGTTGACGTTGCTACTTCCTACTTCGAATCTCGCATTAACGCGTTAATTCAGGACAACAGGCGTATTACTGTTTGACTGAACATCTGAAGAAGTGCACGCGAGTGTTGGAACTGTCTATAACATTATTCAGAATAAGCTGTAGTATAGAAAAACCTGTGCAAGATCGGTTCCAAGACAACTTACGGACGCTCACAAAGAAACCAGGTTTCAAATCTGTCAAAACAGTTGAAAGTAGGATGTTTAATTGAAAAAGAATTTTTCAGTAGAATTTAGTATAGAATTTTAAGGGGTTTGGACCCCCTCAAGAGTCTTTACGTGGGAAACATTTTCAATCCAATGAAGAAGTTAAAACTCAGATGCAAAAGTGGCTTCGAGATCAACCCGAAGAATTTTATGCCAGAAGCATGCGCAAATTAGTAGAATAATGGGACAAGTGGATAAATATTGTTGGGGTCTATGTTGAAAAGTAGCCAAAGTTTTGTATTGATTAAATAAAAATCATTTTTGAGGTACAGCGATTTGTCTCGTTACTTATTGAATGCCCCTCATATTTTCTTTATAAGACGGGACTGGATATATGGTACTTAGCAAGTATTTAGCCTCAGTTTAATTTGATATATTAAACAGCCTTGTAAATTGCAAACATAAGTGGTAATTTATAAATATTAGGTCGAATTTTTCTCATTGTAAAATTTATAAAAAAAAAAAAACATAATAGCCTTAATTTCCTTGTAGTAAACATTAATAAACCTGAAAGATAGTAATGGTTTTGTAGGTTAAATTTTTAGGACGCTGGATTGTTCGTTAAATTTCTCCTTAATGAAAGGGGGATTAAGCAACCATTTGCAGCTGAGCTCTAAATGTGTATTCTACTGAGTAGAAAATATAAATCATAATTTAACTCAACCTTTTTTTTTTTGCCTCTTGTGTAATTTTTGTGTGTGTGTGTGTGTGTGTGTGTGTGTAAGCCATCTGTTTTATCTACTTCATGTCAGTCATCTTGAGTGTGCCCCAGTTTCTCAAGTTATTTATTTATTTTTTTTTTTTATAGTCTTATTTCTCGTTATTTTTGTAATGTAATTTTTTAAAGAAAAAAAAATGTATATAAAGACTGCATTCCATATGTAGGTAGCTTACAATTTTCATTGCATTTTTCCTAAGTAATATATTTTCTTCTATCCTACCTGCTTGAAGTTACAGTCCTTTTTGCAACTTGATTTATAACAATTCTTTTCCTATTGAGTCCTTTGTTTTTGTAATAGTATGGTTTTACTTTTTGTAGAAGAGTAGAGTATTTGTGTTCTTCGTATTAGAAGTAACGTAAAAAGAGACCTAGAGATAGTACATCAATGAAGTATGAATTTAGAGATTCGCTTTCCTTCCAATTTCTGGTAGTATTTAAAAAAAACAAAAACAAGTAACGTTTATTTATTCAGGCGGACTTCTCTACCGATCAGTCTAGTTATCAATGCATATCAAACAGTTTTACAATTTATTGCTCTTATTGATACGATTTTTATAAAATCCAAGGCCAGGACTGGAATAGACCCCAGAATCGATTAGTAAAACGAAATAATCAACGCCACTGCTGTTGTAGCTCTACTATAGCGGCGCCTCGCTTTTTAATAGTATCTAATAACCAATAGAAAACAAACATTGATAAACTATTAACAACTTAAGAAATTTCAAGCTATTTTTGATATACCATGTTTTAAAATTAGAAAATCTGGTGTGAAACACGCACACACACACACACACACACACACAAGTTTCTCTTACTCCTGTTTTCAAAATTTTGATTGACAAAGTTTTATAGTCACTATATACGAAAATTTAATGAAATTCGTCTCTTGTTATTATGAAGAACTGAAAAAAAAAACTGTTCAGTAAAAATGCACTGCCGGTCATCTGATATTATTCAAAATCGGAATAACAACAACACATTTAATTCTAATTAATATTATTTAGATGATAGAACTGTATAGAAAACTGAAATAGTACTTTAGAAGAAAACTAACAACAGCACTCCCCCAAAAGTGCCCTTAAATCAATTTTCTCAGAGAAATATTTTGGGTACAAGTTGTAGATCGTAGTATGTGTAGTTTGATATGCCAACTTTTGAAGAAAATCGTTGGAACCATTTTTGAGAAAATTGCAAAAAAGTGAAAAAAACCATCCAAGTTAAATGATACTTCTGGTTGAGGAATTTTTTTACAGATAACGTACTGACGGATCCCATGATGATAACGGAATATCAAGTTTGAACTTTCTACGATTTTTCGTTTTTGAGCAACGCTGTTCGCATATAGTATATATATACAGGGTGTCCCATATAAACGGGCCACTTTTGAAATAACTCGTAAATGAAGCAAGATATCTACAAAATGAACATAACATTTGTTGAAGTATTTTCGTTCTAGTTTATGATGGTGTTAATGTTTTTTGATTTCGTTGCCGCCTTACCCCTTAAATCGGTGATTTGAAAGTGGTGATTTCGTTTTAACTCCCACTTTTTACTAGCATATTGAAAACTATTAAAAAAAAATGAAGAAACATGCCGTTAATTTCACTTCAATATTTCAAACCGTTGCCGAGATATTCAACCACAAAGATTCAATTTTCTAATACATATATGGGATTTTGTATATATATTTATTAATTAATACATTAATTAATATTAATATTAATAAGTTAATTTTAAAAATTACAATTTACAGCACTAATTTATTAAAAAACTCTAGAAACAAATAATACAAACAAAAAAAAAAATATACTATCATGCAAGACTGTTGTTTAACAAACTCAAAAGCATAAAACCTTCACAACTTAAAGGGAAATCAAACAACTTAAAAACAACTTAACACAACTTTAATCACTCGGTATTGTGCCACCAGTATTATCTTGAATACAACTGCTGCCCTATCAAGCTGATCTCCCCATTCTGCCATACATCCTTCCGGCCTTCTCTTCCCTCTCTCTCACACTCCCCACATATATGTACACTCAACACAGAGAGCATTTTGTAAAAATCACTTTTTTTGGATTTAGGGGACCTCAAAACCTGTATTTCCGGTAAAAACTTGATATCGAAAATTTGACACGATTAGAATACTTTCTCTTACTTCCTCTAGGAATGAGAGAAGGTAAAAAGAAATGATCAATGATGTTTTATGAGAAAATATTATTTAGATTTGCATGTACGTAAGTGAATCCTTATGATTTAGGCACTTAATATATATGATAAATTTTTGAAGACATTGTCAAAAAAAACTCAGCCAATAGACAAGTAGTAACAAATGTTTTCTCCATAGTATCTTCTTCTAATACCAGATTCATTTTTGTTATATCTTTTGGGATCCAAAACTTGAACCTTCAGGTAAGTAGTTCTGTTTTCTGATCCGCGACTAATGATGTTATTGTCTTTTTTATCTTATGTAAACAATTTCCTCATTTTCCCTTAAAAAAAAAAAACTTCCACCCCTCCAATTTCTCATAAAATCTTATGGCATCTTTATCCTTAATTCCTTACCTTAACAGCTACTTTTGTCTTTTCTTTTCTTTTTTTTTTCATTTTCTTTTTCATCATCTCTATTACTTTTCTTGATTTTTTTTACCGGTCGTCTATGCGAATCGAGTCTACTTAAGAGTTTCAATCAAAATGTAATAGTATCCAAAGAGAGGGATCCAAAGCAGAGAAAGAAACACGTGAAATGTTATTGGTGTAGCTTGTGGCGTGAGCAGTTTTGTAAAGGCGCTTGTGAGTGTGTGTGTTTAAGATAGAGATATAAGTATTAGAATTAGGGAATAAGAACAACTTTTAAATAAATAATTAAACTATATATTCAATTAGTAAATTTACAAGGTAAATTATTAATTTTGAATCTTGAATTAACTTATAAATGCACAGAATCAAATAACTAGTAGCTAGATTGATTGAAACTCAAATTTTAACACTTAAACTGGCAGTGAATTCAAGAGAGCGATTCCTAAATACAAATGTTCTGGGTGAATGTCCATATTAGATTGTGTCGTTTGAAAGCAGAATTTAGACTCTCTCTTGAAAGAATGACTTCTCTTGGTAGTTCAAATCTTCCCCTTTTGTATGATTGCAAGTAGGGGCAAAAGACAAACCTACCAAAGTACTGTGACCTCTTCTGTAACGATGTTTGAAAGCAGAATTTAGACTTTCTCTTGAAAGAATGACTTCTCTTGGTAGTTCAAATCCTCCCCTTTTGTATGATTACAAGTAGGGGCAAAAGGCAAACCTACCAAAGTACTGTGATCTCTTCTGTAACGGTGTCTTCTACCTGGGTTTTTCCCTCCTTTTTTGCCAACCAACTTGCATTTTTCTTTCAAATCATAATTTTCTTCAAATTATATTTATAGATATAATTTCTGGCATCCATCACACAAGAAACTGCCAGGACTTTACACCAATAATTGAAATTAGGTAGCGAGAGATTTAGACTGAGTAAAGAGAAGGATAGTAGTTGGTTGCTGACGCGCAGTAAACTGTTGTATAAACTGTTCTAAAGACTGTCCCTTGTAGGGCCAGCTCAACTGTGTATATGCAACGTCTCCCATTCTAGTCTGGCCTAAGTAGTGAATGAGATTCTCAACTTTGTGTTTCTCTCGCTGCTTTGAATATCCCTCTCTTCGGATCCCGTTACACAAATATCCCTAATTCTAATAGGCGGAAGATCTGCATTGACATAAGTTGATTCTTCTGTAACCGAATTCCACTAACACTGTAATATTATTATAAGTATTAGTTAGTATATAAGAAAGCATTGTTAGAAATCTATATTTGAAGCAAATCTATTGATCGAATGTGCGACTCTACAAAATTTTTGATTAGAAGTTTGGGGGGGGGTATTTTCTCAAAAACGGCTGGGAATGATTTTCTTTAAACTTGAACTGTACCTCACAACTTTTATTTGTAAAATTTTTCAGGAAAAATTAAATCTAAGTGGTTTTTGGGGAATTTATAATTTTGAATAATATGAGAGCATACTCCTTTAATATGGGATATAATATAAAGACAGCTTAGACGTCATAAAGTACAACCCTTGGCTATAATTAATTTTGCATTAGTTATTCAAATTATTAAAAGGTAACTGTAATTTACGTTAATTATAATATTGTGAGAGATGTCAAGTACAGTAGTAACATGAGTACATTCATATGCTAAGACGGTCGGTTATTAATATTAGGATGCCAGCAAAGAGAGAGAGAGAGAGAGATAGAGCTATATTAATTATGGAAACATCTCATTTATTATTGAATAAACAATATAACTATGTTATATTAATGAATGTACAGCGATAGCAGTTTTAAGATGTTGAATTAAATCTCTCTGTGAATATTTGAATGAATACAAGATTTAATGAGCAATGGTGGAAGATAATAGTAATTTTATTATTCCATTTCGACTTATTTCTTTTTTTAATATTTCTGACCATTTTCTAGAGTTCGCTAATTGTTAATGAATTTTATTAACCCAAAAGAGAATATCTCCTAGCATATATAAAACACATTTACAATACCTTTCTTCAATAAGTTATCTACCCTGGGATTCTATAACAATAATTATCTTATAATTCTTACTATCACTTATTCCTTGTAAAAAGGAAATATTGCGATTGAAATCTAATTTTGGAAATTGAGTTTTGGAATTTGAGTGAAAATACAGATTTTGAGGTCCCCTGAATACGAACGAAAATGTTTTAAAAGAATATATTTAGTTATTCATATTTATACCGATTTTGCGACTCTACTGAATAGGTTATATTATTAACCCGAAACTAATAATAGGAAAATAATAAATGACTATGTGGAAATATATTCGGATGATTTACATTTAAGAAGAGAAAATAATATAATATTTATCAAGGTCAAAGAGAGAGAAAGGAAAGAAAGATGCTCTAGAATTGGTTCTATAACTGTGTCGAGCTCACCCACCAGCAACTTCTGTTGCCTCTCCATCTTAAGCTAACAGTTGACAGTTCAACATCTTAAGCGACTACTTGTTCAACTAAAGATCCCCACTCCTAGTTCCTTCTAACTTTCATGATCCAACAGGGATCACTGTGACAACCATTGGAAAAAGCGTATCTCAGCAAGACTCCAGGCTATGGCGGGCAGAGAATGCTACTGAGCATACCTTCAATCCATATAGCAGGTCAGGGAGCGCAATTACCCATTAAAACTCAAGTTAGGTTTCCTTCGTGGCCGTAGAACTTGTCTGATGACTTCGCAAATCGATTAAAACCTCAGGTCGGCCAGATTGCCCGCGTTTGATATCTGACATTCCATTTAATTGAACATGTAAATCTCTTTGACTAATATCTCCGTTCATCATTGTTTTCGAGCAAACTGGAGATACGTACTTTAAAGGTGAAAACTTTAGTCTAAAATACACCCATATTTCACAACTTCTTTTCTACATAAATTATTTATAGCTAATTATTTCTATGAAAAATCTAGTTTAAAGACCACTTTTTGGACTCAGAAGACGTCAAAACGTGTTTTCCAATGAAAATTCGACATCGAAAATTTGACACGATTACAATAGCTTCCACCTTATAAGAGTAAGAGACAGTAAAAATGGATATTTTTTACTGAATGGTTTCTTTAATTGCAAATTTTGAAAAAAATTTTGTCGGTGTTTAACATCAATTTTATTTTGTTCCATTAGTATAAACGGCCAAATTCAAAATGGCGGACATACATTTCCATTTCCGCCTCTCTACTCTACTCTTTTGCTTCCTTTTTCAACAATGGAAAGAAAATTTTGAACTTTTTTTTCTTTATAGGTCACATTAATTATAAAGAAAAATAAATATTGTGTTAGAAATAACTTGATTTATGGATTTCAAATGTATCAAAATTTCAAGAAAACTGTCGGTGTTTTTATGGAGAGAAACGAAAATAACTAAAAAAAAAACTGTTCAGAAAAAGCCATTTCCGGTCAAGCATTTTCTTCAAACTCGGAATCTTGGCAACATATTTAATTTTTATTAATATAATTTAGATGATGGAATTGTAAAATAAACGGAAATGAGCACTTTATGAGAAAATATAAAATCCCCATTATTCCCTGAAAAGCAGCTTTAAAAAGAAATGTGTCAACCAAAAATTATAACTTTATGGCATTATGGGGTTAGCATTAAAGTTTAATGAAAATTCTTTTGGAGTCATTTTCGAACAAATAAAAAAAGAAAGCATTCAGTAAAATGGTAGAACAATGTTTATAGATAACTCGGACCACATGGTGATACCTAAACGGAATATCAAGTTTTAGTTTCGGCAATTTTTCGGTTTTTCGAAACTTTCTGCAATTTTTAGTTTTTTGAGCTATCATGTTTACATACATACACAGACCATTTTCTAAATATCACTTTTTACAGTCAGGAGACCTAAAAGGTATTTTCCAGTGAAAATTCGATATCGAAAATTTGATACCATTACAATGCATATTACTTAAGAGATAGTAAAAATGGATATTTTTTAGTGAATGTTTTTTTTTTTAAATGAAAATTATGAATGAATTCCTTTGAAAAAATTTTTGTCGGTGTTTAACATCAATTTTATTTTGTTCTATTAGTATGAACGGCTAAATTCAAAATGGCAGACATATATTTGCATTTCCGCCTCTCTACTCTACTCTTTTTGTTTCTTTTTCAACAATAGAATGAAAATTCTGAATTCTTTTTCTTTATAGCTCACATTAATTATATAGAAAAATAAATATTATGTTGGAAATAACTTGATTTTTGGATTATTTATAATTCTATCCACTGAACGGAGTAATATTATAATAGCAAAAAAATATTACCAAACTATTTTCTATAATTATCTTTTGTTTTATAAAACGGGAAGTGGGTTCAAGTGAAAGGACGACAGAAATCCAGTTACAGAACATTACAAAATGTTACAGCAGTAAGAAAAACTAGAAGAAAGTGCTTTCTCTTTCACAACTTTCATAATACTTCATTCTAAAAAATTCTATTCCTTAAGCTTTTTATTTTTTGCATCTTCCAATCTATAAGTAAATTCAAATTTACTCCAACCATCAGACTATTATTAATTTTTACCTACTATAATTGATTCACGTTAATCATTGTTTTCTCCTTACCAGTTTACATAACCAATGATTAATAAAGAAAATGGTATGGTAATATTGTGTATTTATATTATAATTAGTTCAGTTCAGTTAAATGGAAATATTACCTTTTTTTTTTATTACACCCTGAGACGGTGCTACAGTGGTATATTATACTTCTATCTCTACCACAGGACAGGGTTACTGTTGTTCTGTACTGCGTATGTGAACGTCTATATGACTTCAACGCTTGACATGGTTATACCAGTTTAAGCTACAAACTAAGCCTTAATTCGCCATAGATTTTCGTAAAAACAGACGAAACTCCATGGATAAACTAGTCTGTAAACAGCATACGAAACGTCAAATGTAGGAGTCTTAAGCCACTATTTAAACAGGAACACTAGAAATTTATAACCTACAGTGGCATTAACAAGTCTTCAGCCAAACAAGATGTCTTTATCAAGAAGCCATTTTTGAAACCAGCGTTGTCACTAGTCGCTTTGTCAATTCCTACTCTTTAGTTATATTATAATCTTGCCTTACAAAGTAAAACGTGCAAATATAAATTATGATTAAACTCGTCTCGCTTCTTCCATCATCATATCAATTCTTTTTTTTTTTTTATTTTTTATTAATAATCCTCAATTTACAAATGAGGAGGATTTTATTTCTCCTCTATTCTATTAAATCCACTTAATAATTCCATGATAGGATTATTTTTGTTTGTTATAAAAAAAAGATATCTTGTATTGGTTAATTAAATTTAACGCTATACTACAATACAGTTTATAAGGATTGTACAAAGTTAAACTTCAGTGAAGCGTTATTTAACGCTTATTAATCCTCGGTTAAACTTATTAGTGGCTAATATAAATTGACAAAGATATATACGTAAACTTATAAACCTTACTTAGCAATGTGGACAGATGAAATTCCTTAAAAATACAACACATACAAACACATTTGTTTAAATAATTATGTGAAATTAAACTATTGGCTTTTAATTACATAATTAGTTTACATTTTATTTTAAAAATACAATTCTCGTTTATTTATCTTTACTAGTTTATTTATCTTTCGTTAATTTTAAAAGAAAAACATAATCATTTTCCCTTAAATCAAGAAAAATGGTTGTTTATAACAATTCAAACGCACATATTATTTGGTTATTTCTATATAATAATAATAACAATAAACACAAATTTAATTAAATGCTTTATTTATGAATGCCAAATATAAATACAGATATATTCCTATACTACGATGTTATAAATGGGAAATATGCCAGGTGCGAAATAAAGATTTCTAACTAAAGTTACTACCGGATGGTGCAAAATTCTTTTGCAAATTGGTCTATATTTCTATTAAACAAATTAACGATGTTTTAGGTGCCCATTTTTTTTTTTTTTTTTTTTTTTTTTGTTTATATTATATTGTGAAAACGAAACATAGAGATTATGGCTTCAATTCACATAAAATACTAGACGATATATTTTAGATTAAAAATGTTCTAATTGTTCAATGTCTTTCTCTAACTAAAAGAATATAATTAGACATTTTTAAGTTAGAATGCCAGTGGGACTCTTCAAGTTTGGGCATACGTCTAAACATATTGTCTGTAAAATTTTGCAAATTTTGCATTGACATTAAAAGTGTCTCCCATGAAATGAGAACGCAATAGAATCACATATCTGCCACCTAGAATGAACATAATAAACTACCCAATTCTACAACAACAGCAACTTTAGCCCCCAGCCACAGCACTATCAAGGGCTAAAATACTGCCTTCTATGTCGAGATAACAGGGACACTGCCGCTCTCTGGAATACAAATCATTTCCGCTCTTCCCACTGCCACTGATACCACTTTACTTTATGCCAGTTTCCTTGATGAATTTAAGTCTCTAATCAAATCCTGTTATCACACTGCTCACAACAGTAGATAGTGAGTTGCTTCCAAAACTCACACAATGATTCCTTTCTACTCAAAAATTCTCTTGTCACCCTTTACTCTGCAATGCTAATAATGATCTGACTTTTCATAGGGACCAACATTATCCAATTGTTGTTCAAATATTTATCCATATATAACTGGTTTTTGATGTGTATGAAAATCATGGCATGTGCGCTGTGTGTGTGTGTTTTGTTGTGTCAGTCACGCACTTACTTACTCATCATTCATTCTCGACACACATTGTATATTTATATTCGAGAACAATAATCGATGTACAATATCTGTATTGGCTTTGGTGTGATGATGTGTAGTTGGTTGTGTAGCACGAGCGGTCTTGTATAAAGGCTTGTAAGAAGCAGAATGCGACTTAGTTGTTTGAAGGCTAAATGCAGACTCTCTTCTTTGGAATTGCTCTCTCTCTCTAGCGGGGAAATTTTCTTGTACAAAAGGTTTGCCCTAACGGGATTTTGTGCCTTTGTTTTTCTATTTGCAATAATCTAGATTTAATATACCTGGTTCTAAAATACACTCTTTTTGTGGGGGTAAATTCACAGCACTAAGATAATTATAAAATATTAACAAAAATACGATTTTGGATACTATAAAATATTCTAAACTCTAAACTATTATTTTTCGATTTCGTCCTTCCACTACATATCCTATGCTGGTGAGCCCAATAATTCTTTGGCTTTAAGCAAAACTTCTTTCACTTATCTACATCTATATGCTATACTCTCTTTCTGTGTGTGATGTATTTACCGTAATAATCCAAATACAAAAATTTGAAACAAATGCAATATTCTCTTATCATGCAATAAAAGCAACTAAAAAAAAATAATAAATTATTTAAAATAAACATTGCTAAAATTATCAACATACCTAATTATAAAAATGCGGGCAATAGCCAGGGGTCTGTGCGAAGTTCAATGCTTTCTTAATTGGATTTTATATTTTGGCAACTTATGTAGGCAACATAAATCAAATTAAAATGTACAAATATGAACTACAATATTGAAATTATAAGCAATATAATGATATTATCCTCAAGAACTAAAAAAAAACAAAAAACTAATAAATTTTGACAGTGACATTTATATTTCGTAAGAATTTACTCCCGACTTCAGGATTTTACAACATTAAATAATGATTGAATATGTGGATGAGTCTGCAATGCTGGATAACATCTGGTATTTCATCCGTCTAGCATTTCTTATATTCCTGACCGGTTTCAGATTTTGATCCATCGTTCAGAGCAAATTCACCAAGTAGTTAGGATGCATGTTACGCCGGATAATATACCAAATATTAAATATTGATGTTAATTGATGTGCCTTTAATTATAAATTAGATAGATCAATCAATATCCACTGGCAACAAGTCCAAACAACTTTATAATATTTAAAAAATAATAAAAAAAAAATCAATCCAGAGAACTGTCAGTGCGGAAGCGCATTGATTTTGTACTGGAATTTTGGAATTTGAAATTTTATTGGCTACGATTTTTTTTTTTAAACTTGGTTTGCTAATTATTGTGATATTGATTGAAACCAAAATTGATTTTCAAATTTGTAGCATTATATTTCAAATGTTATTGTCTAATATAATGTTTTGTTGCGCGCTCTACTGGGCCAGAATATAATCACTTCTTTATCATCTGCCAAGGTTAGTAGGTAGACACTAATCTCCCTGTTACCTCAATGTATTTATGATAGAAAAAATGTGTAAAATTTAAGTTTACAAAAAAAAAAAAAAATTGAACTATTAGGAGTAAGAGAAAGTTGTGTGAGTCGTGTTTCATACCAGATTTTTGAGTTAAGAGGCGAGTTGCTTTAGCTGAATTACACACTTTCAGCAGAAAATGATAACTTCAAGGAGAACTGCTCTTTATGTAATTCAAACAAATTAGAAGACCTTAGGGTGTTTGTGCCGTATTAGCGGAGTTTCGCCGCAATATTTAGGGTGAAAGTACTCTGACAGCGCCATACATAGAGGAGCCTGTCTAACTGGTAAGATAGTATGTAAGCGTCTCATAACATTTACAAAGTGTGCCTGGAAGTGCAGATACTGTAATGGGATCCGAATCTCTAAAGATTCATAGGTTCCGAAGAACTACTTGGTGCCTAGGCCAGTCTAAGGTGGAAGATTCTATGTATATATAGCCGAGCTAGCCCTATAGGAGTACATTTTTATGACAGTTTACGACCGATAACAACAAGTCAGCAACCTTCTACTACCTTCTCATCACTCAGCCAGTTTGTCTCTATATATATATCTCTCTCTCGCTACCTAAATTCTGTCCTTGCAGTCTGTGTGTACTTTAATTAATACAGTGTTCAGCATATTGTAACGCTTTTCCCTCTAAACTAGCTACTGCAACTAGTTACAAGTGGGTTCGTATAGATAAAATACTCTAAACTTCAATAAAGAAAACACCAATTCATTGTTATACACAATAAATTACAAAATATAACACTTAACAATAATTAATTCACAGTTTAAACCATAAAAGTTCACTTTGTTCACTTTTTATACACTTTCCACAAACGTACACTTCGTTTGTAACTGGAAAACTCTCTCAACTCTCTATGGTCCCGGTGGAGAATGGTCTGGAACTTCCTCGGTTCTTCTAAAAGAACTAGAGCGCGTCGCCAGCGCTTCCTAGCGGCCTAGCGGAAGTGAACTTGAGGTTCCTACTTCCTCTCCTAGATGGCACTACCGGCGCGTAACAATATATTCTAGTTTATTTCTCTAAAACCCATTCTCTCTATTTCTCTCTCCTTCTCACATCCATTATAATACGAATTAACTCGCAGATTCAATTAATAATTTTAAATTTTGAAATATAAGTGTTTTTTAATTTTCCACTTGTCCTGAATTATAATAAAATCATTTTCATTATTTTTTGAAGTTAAAAAGGAAATTTTTATTTTTGGTTGTTTTCTGTTTGTTATATTTTTTGTTTAATTATTTATTATCTCTAATTAATTGTTTATTACCTGCAGTAAGAGAAAGTCATATGGGCGTTTCACAACAGATTTGTTTTTTTTCTTTTACTTATTCTTTTATTTAATAATAAAATGATACCTTACAGACTGGTATTTCTACGTTAACGTTAATCAGGGAGACCACCTCCTATCTCCAATACCTATAACCGCTGGAGTTCGACAAGGCGGCATACTTGGACCGTTACTCTTCTCCTTATTCACATCAGACACCCCAGAAAATCTAAATCCCATGATATATACCTATGCAGATATTACTGCAATCTTTTCTCCAAACCTTAAATATTTATCGCTTTCTAGAAGGAACATATTCCTACACCATGAATCTTGGCTATTTAAGTTAAAAGTTAACCTACATAAAAGTAAATTACACTGGATAGAAAAATTCTCCCTCCGATTCACATTAACCAAACTTTAATCTCTCCCATAGGCAACGTACTAGGGCAAGGTGAAAAGTTCTCGGTCTAGTCCCTAGATGGCATGCTACAAATGAAATTACTGTTTTGTTATTAAAAATTACTTTTATTAAATATTAAATTGGATATTAAATTACTGTTGCGAAAGTAAATACCAAATGTGAATTTTATCAGACAAATAGTTTGTTTTATACGCTGTTTAAAGAAAGCATGTTATGTGTTTTTGACGAAATGAATAAACTTCAACACCGTCCCTTCATAAAATTCTTCGTTTTGGATGGTTTATCGCCTAAAGAAATTCATATAAAGTGGGTGAGAGTGTATAAGAAGTCTGCACCTTCGCTTCAACAGTGAAAAAAATGGGCAGTTGAGTTTAATGTGCTCGTACATCGATTGAAGATGATTCACATGAAAGACGGCAAAAAACTGCAATTACCAAAGAAAATATCGAGAACAGGCACAATATGGTTCTAGATTAAAGGTGTATGAGGCTGTAGGCATCTCAGAAGAAAGGGTACGGCACATTTTGCACGAAGAACTCGGTATGATAAAACGATTTTCTCAGCAGTGATTGTGCCGTTTTACGAAGAATCCAACCGATTTTCTGTGCCGATTTCTTACGTGGATCAAACGTGGGTTCCCGATTTTACATCTAAGTCAAAACAACAGTGTGTAGAAGCCTATTGCACCGAAGAAAGCTAAGACAATTGCACCGGCTGGAAAGGTATGGCTAGTGTTTTTGGGGATTCCAAAGGGATTCTTTTAATTGGCCACCTGCCAAAGGGTTAAACAATTAATGGGGAATATCTTTACGCAGATGATATTGTTCTCCTCTCGGATCACTCCATTTCCTTGCAGAGAAATATTAATATTCTGGAAACTTATTGTGTCCAATGGAACCTTTCTGTCAATTTAGAAAAATCGAAAATAATGATATTTCAAAAAGGAGGCAGATTAGCGGCTTCAGAAAAGTGGTTCTACAAAAATTCCCGGATAGAGGTAGCGAATCGCTATAAGTACTTGGGTATCATTCTAACTCCGCATAAGTTTCGATAGCTAAGCTCGGTTTAAACCGGGTTTCGTCTAACTTTATTCTTAATAAGAACGTTCCTCTCGACGCCAAATGTAGGATTTTCAAGAGTGTGTCACGGAGCAGTTCTATCATATGGCGCCCAATCTTGGGGGTTTCAACGCTATGACATCCTTGAAAAATTTCAAAGATTTTTTTCTTAAAACAATTATTCTCTCTTCCCTCTCCAACGCCTAATTATGTACTATCGATTGAGTGTGCTCTTGAAACGTTAGAGACTTTCATCCTTTGACTATACTTCAAATACTGCCTCAGAACTCTAGCTCTTGACAATCATTGCCTCCCGAAAATTGTTGCAACTGAAATTATTCAGAACAAACTGTTTTGGTTTGAACACTGGCTTTCGATGGCACGTGATTTTTCGAGCGACCTATCTTGTACTCTTAATGATCGTGATAAATGGAGTGATCAACTTTCGAACTTACTTAATAAAATTAGATCCGTTCGCCTCGAAGGGTCATTTTGTCGTGCAGGGAACTCTGATCTTTTTTTATTTGTATAAAACTTTAATCACTGACCAGTGATTAGTAACATCGTCCGTATTTAATAACCTCAGACCCTCAAAGATATGGTGGCTGTTGAAATTAAGAGCAGAACTGTTATACCTAAATTATACGGTATATGGAGAAAGATTCCGAACGAGAAATATGTCCTCTCTGTAACTGCCAAGTATGGCAGGATTTGTTTCATTTCTTGGCAGAATATCCTGCTTATTAGAAGTGCGGCTCCTCCATCTCGGCAAATGTTCACTTTCCGGAGGAGAAATTATTGTTTACCTAACCGGTCAACGGCCTTGTCATCCTTTAATTGCTTATGCTCGCCACGCTTGGAGAGTTAGGCAAGTCAGGATCTCAGATTCTTTAGGTTAGTTTTTCAGTTTTTTTATTCTAATTTATAAAACTAGGTTTGATTTATTTAACCATTAGTTGTGTTAATACTTTTATTTACTTTCCTATCTTAGTCCAGTTCTGTTTTAGTTCTAGTATAATTCTTGCTTTGTTTTTCATCATGCTTTCTTTTTTGTATTATTTTTTGTTTTTCTGTTATGGCTGTAAACTGTAGCAGACGGCTCTTTGCCATGCTTCTGTACTCAAGTATTCTATCATTTATTGTATTATTTTTAAAATAAAGTACTTATAATAATAATTAATGAGGAATACTACGCACATCTTCTTGACCTGCCTGGTTCGCAAAAGAAAAACATCCTCTTTCAACAGAACATGTACCCACCCATAAGGGCGCTTTGAAAAGTGGGAAAATTGAGGGATTTGAAGTATGAATTGTTGGAACATCTTCCCTGTTCACCAGATCTGTGTCCTTCTGACTTTTATCTATTCCCATACCTTAAAAAATTTGTGAATAGAAAATGTTTTGGGTCAAATTAAGAGGTGATAGCAGCGGTAAATGGATATTTTGGAGACCTTCCAGAATCGCACTTCAGAGACGTTACCTAGTTATTGAAGAAACATTGGACAAAATGCATAGGGAGAATACATTGAGAAATAAATGCATTTTTAAAATTAAAAAACTCATTTTCAGTACTAAGCCGAGAACTTTTCACCTTTCTTCATGTACTTTACGTGGGTTTACGGTTAGTTAAATGACAGACTTGGATTCCCCACACTAGAGACTCAAATGACACGAACTAAATAGACTATCCAAACTTACACTACAAAACAAAAGACTTCTCTACCTACTACTACTAAGAGCTATATGGTTGAATTATGGGGAACAACCATGTGTTCCAATTCCCACCACATCCTCCTCCACACAGGCAGCTGGAGAGACGATACCCATATAACCACCTAGTATAATAGATCAAGGCAATGTAGTGCCATCATGGCTTCTCCAATTAACGCTCCTATCATTAATTTCATTTCAAAATATTTATACGTTGCAATGTAGAACTTTTGCAGTTAATAAATATCAATAAAAGTAAAATAAAATCAAGAAATACATGCCGGAAAATGAGATGTATATTGGAAGTGAGACCACCAGCGAGTAAAATTGTTATGTAACAAAATACCAGTTAGTTGGTTAGACCAAACAAAATAAAAATTACATCAGCTACTTGTCATAAAGTTCTATAGAAATGGAAACAAAACAGAAAACTGTTTAAAATCCTAATTTATTCAAATTGTATATTCCCTTGTAGAATAGTTTCGTAAAGCAAAGTTTAAATTAGTTATGTAGGTACTTTGTATTGATAGTTAGTAGCCGTTCTGCAAACTTTAGAATACACTGAATGAATGCAGCTAACATAAATTTACTTAATATCCTTCCTTTGACCTCTAGATTTCGAAATAATGATAAAACTTTATGTATATTTACCAGTATTAATTTCTATAGTTGATATTTTAGTCCTTTTTTGGTTATTTACAAAAAAAAAAAAGGAAAAAAATGATATTAAACACTCACATGACTTTTTATTTCGTTTACAAATGTTGGCAGCATTGCGATCAGGTCAAAATTTTTGATATTGAGTTTTCACCGGAAATAAGTGTTTTAAGGTCCCCAGAGTCCGAAAAAGTGGTTTTCAAAAAACTCCAAAAGCTATTCGGCTATTCAGTGTCACTTCTAATTAACCGTAATTTGTTCAACTCATATGTAACCTTATGTGATGGATGCAAGAAACTTGGAAATAATATTAATTTATAAATAAATCAAAATTAAGAAAAAGATTGACATTCCCTTGCAAAAGGACAAGCCCAGGTATAACAAGTCCAGTTACTGGTACGGTTCAAGAACAATTATGGCATTGTACTACCCCTTCTCCTCACAGGGGAGGAATTGAAGAAACAAAGAGAAGATATATTTTAAGGACAGACTTGTGCTAGAAATCAAGGTGAAAGCATCAGACCAGTATCAAGTTATAAGAATTTATTATAAGATTTTATTGTGATTCTCAAAGTACTTAATTTCTCTTAGAGAATATATTTAAATTAATCTACCAGTGTGTTCTTAATTATTCTTATACTTCTATATTTTCCTCAAACATACTTACAAGCCCTAATACGAAACCGCTCGTGCTACTTACTACAAACACATCATCACACCATCCCATTACACTTAATATTATAATTAGTATAAATCTTCATATTATCTAGATGTTAAAACTGCACCATGTACAGCATGAAGTGGCACATAAGTGGGGGAAAGTTAAACATCGCAACTCCCCCTCCAAGAAACCTCCAAAAAAAAATGTTTAAAATAAAAGTGATAATCCTAAATTATGTGGAATTAAAAGAAAATCTTTGGAGTCGTTTTTAGAAAAACCAAAAAATGCTTTCAGTCAAGTCGCATTTTGGTTTTTACGGATTTTGAACAAAACTCTAATGCCATTGTTTATTAAAAAAACAGGAAATAAAAAAAAATATAAAAGAAAATTAAAAGGTGAGGGGGCGCCTCTGATAGTGTGATGGATGCAAGAAACATATAAATATATTAATTTATAAAAAAAATCAAAATTAAGAAAAAATGCAAGCTCGCTCGCACTAAGGGTACACCCAGGTATAAGAGAACAGTTATGGAAGAGTTGATTAACCTTTATGGCATTGTACTACCCCCTTCTCCTCAAGGGGAGGAACTGAACGGACAAAAGAGTAGATTCTTGTCAAGAGATACTTGTTCTAGAAATCGAGGTGGAAGCATCAGAGCTATACCAGTATTAAGTTATAAGAATTTATTATAAGCTTTTATTGTGATATTCAAAGTACTTAATTTCTCTTAGACAATATATATGTTTTTAAAAACAGTGGTGATTTCTTAATTATTCTTAATACTTCTAGCTCTTACCTCAAACATACTTACAAGCCCTTATAAAAAAACCGCTCGTGCTACACAGCCTACCAGCATACTACAAATACACATCACACCATTACATTATAATAGACTCTCCAGTCCCTCTGGCGGGCTCTGTTTAATAAAAATAGGAAATAAAAGAAAAGGGGTGAAAATATTAAGTAGACTGTATATGTATTGAATAAAGAACAAGTTGACTCATATAATATGAACAAAAATGAATATTAAATTAAATTTGAAATTAGTAGCAATAATATTTATTATCTTCAACAAGCCAAAAGGAATGGCGCTTAACTTAAACGCAGAAACCTTAACACCAATGCAGGTAGACTCTTGCATCCTTAGCCCATATCGGGGACAAAGGAAGAGGAAAATAGGAAAAGGAAATAAGGCCTTATGTGCCTGTAACTCCAGAGTCTCTTGATCCATACACCGCTGCATGGCTGATAAATCTTGATAATTAATTAAAAGGGCTCCCAGAAGCTGCGAGGCCGGAGAAGCAACCGGAAGTAGACCATGTGCTTGCTCAATAAACCTTGCAGGCCGGGAGAAGCCGGAGACACTCACTTGACAAGAGACCAACTTATTAACACTGTTATTATAATTATTATTATTTGTCTGTGGGGATGGAAACCCTACGCTATCCAAAGCCTCACCGGAGCCTATATAGCTACCCAAGAAAAACAATAACAAATCGGGTCTAGAACAAAAATCCAGACCCGGATCTAATCCACCTAAGATTCACCGCAGTCCGAATAAATCGGACAATAACCTTAAGTGGAAATAGCCTAAGCTCTTCCACAGACATCCTATTCCGACTAAAGGTCCTTAACCTAATTGCTTCACATCTCAGGCAATCAGTCATAAGATGGATCGGTGTTTTCTCCTCAGGCTGTACAAAATGGATCTGCCTCATTATGTAGAGATGTCTCCTTAAACCACAATGTCCAGTAAGAGATCAAACCAGATGCCTGAGAGCGCTCCGTGAAAAACACAACAACGTCTCACTAATGGCCTTATCCGGACCCCTGATGAGCATTTTGGACTGCCGAAAACCAACTGAGCTCATCCAAAAGGATGAATGCTGTGAAGCTGTCCATATCTGGAAGCCTGACAGACATGTGCCAGAAGACATGCCAACAGCCGGCTCCAGACCAATGAAAGGAAGAGAGGCGCCTAATTTGGCAAACCTATCCACCTCCTCATTCCCAAAAATTCCCATGTGACCTGCTTATTAACACTAACGCCGAGAAAAACCAGAAGTGGCAGACTTGGGTTTTCATGTTTAACGAAAGCGGAAGCGGTCTAAACTATATAAATAGAATGTAACATGTGCTGCAAGATACATCCGCCTTGTCTGAGCGTTAATTAGTGGCTGACTGGAGAGGGCAATTATAGGGACTACCCCCTCTCTACATTTAGGACACAGCCTATAAATTGGTGAATTACTATATTCTGATGGCGGCAAATTTTAATTCGGATAAATACCGAACAGCCACATTTAATGAAAAATAGTAATATCTAAACATAATTCTAAATTTGAGCTTCCAACGAATTTTCGGTTCTGTTTGAAAGATTTTGATCTTTTTTCTTCTTTCTCGCATACAATACACACATACACAAACACATTCACATATTTGTCAAATAGTGTCAGAACAGAAATATTTCCGAACGAAAACTGAATTTCGCAAATTTTCATTTCGGATTACTCTTATACTGTTTTAAAAGAAAGAAAAAAAATCCCTTGAGAAAATTGCCCTTATAATGGAATCCGAATCATTATAGATTCATAGGATCCGAAAAGCGGAGAAGCACATTAAATGAATTAAACCCCACCTAGGCCAGACTAGAGAGGTTCGATTCATATAAATAGGGCGACAGCAGTAAGTATAGTACATGCCAGTTTACGACCAGTTAACAACCAGTCAGCTACGTATCTACTATCTTCTCATCGCTTTACCAGTCTATCTCCTTATATTTCTTTTGCTACCTAACTTCTATTTTACTGTAAAGTCCTTGCAGTTTGTGAGTTCTTTTAATTATACAGGGTTCAGCATATAACCTACATTATTACTCTAAAATCTATTCTCTCTCCTTCTCATATCCATTGTACCCTAATTTTTTCAAATTCTAGAAGGCCAGTTTTCTCCAAATTGGGAACCACTACTACACATTTAAGTGTTTCTAAAGTTTTATACGTAAGAACTGACAATTTTATAGGTAAGCCTAAAAATATAATTTCCTTAAAACCTCCAGAAAGAAATGTTTCCCCCCAAAAAAAGGTATGATTTATTCGGTAGTGTTAATAATTGTTAAAGCGTTTTTAAGAAGATTGCAAAAGAAAACCCAGAAAATAAAATCAATGAAGTGTATAATACTACTGCATGTGAGTGAAATTTTGACAGAATCTTCGTTTTTAAACCCAATCTTCGGACATACAATGTTCAACTTAAATGCTGCCCCTGACGCTCCTATGATGTAATAGTATCCGAATCATTAAAGATTCATAGGATCCGAAGAGCGAAGAATCAGACATTAATTGAATCAAACATTAGTTACTCCCCACCTAGGCCAGACTAGGGAGGGAGAAGTCTATTCATATATATATATATATATATATATATATATAGAGAGAGAGAGAGAGAGAGAGAGAGAGAGAGAGAGAGCTACAAAAGAACTGTTCAACACAGAGTTTTACATCAGTTTTTAGCACCAGTCAGAAGACATCATTCTACTTTCTAATTACTCAGCCAGTTTATGTCTCGGTTTATTATTCTCTCACTACCTTATTCTGTAACTTCTATGTTACTGTAAAGTCCTCGCAGTTTGTGTTTCTATTTATTATACCGTGTTCAGCATATCATCTAGTTTATTTCTTAACATTCCTAAATTCATTCACTCTGATTCGCTCCTTCTCACATCCATTATAACCTGGCATCCCTGCTGGTCTTTCCAGCTTAACAACATTACACACTTCCATTGCCACTTCCAAAACAATACACAATACAATAGGGCATTCATACAATGCACATACTGACTGAAATAGTAGCAGGAAATAATGACGTATGTTGCAAAGATGAATGATAAAAAGGGTGGAATTGAGCCAGCATACGAACTGGCACTAACTTTATACAATTTATATTAACTTACTAGTAAGGGGAGAATTTATTAGAGGATAGGGTGGCCAAGCGAATATGTAAACGACTGATGTTTACTTTTATAAGTTTATCGGGTGACTGACTCGTGCTTTATAAAGTAAACTAAATCGTATTCGTCAGAGTTGATTTGGTGACTCCCTGAAAACTTTAAAATAAAAATTGGTGCCTATTTGTTCTCATTAAACTTTATCTAGTGATTTACCTTAAAGCTCTCAAATGATCAGCTTATCTTTTATTTCTCTTACAACAAGAATTAGCTTCTAATGAGTGATTAGCTGTTATGATGGTTAAAGCACATTCGCCAATACACTTTTCTTGGAGTGGCACTGGGTGTAATGCATAGTTGACGTGCGCTTGGATCGCGGTAGTAGCGCCTTGATGCAGTTGCTAATAAAAACTAGTGAGTCCTGATTTTATATGGTGACTTTTCGTTGAATTTTATTCCACTAAATTTACTAACAACAACCCATCCACAATAATACAAATGATCAAATACTTTGTCCAAACGTTGACAGACAATAGAGAACCATATTTTCAATTATTGTTTAGAGTTATTAGTGATTAAATTAGTGAATGATTTTGAAAAATTTATTTTCAAAAACTACAAAAGTATTTTCTTACTTTCCCGGTTATTACAATTTGTCTAATTACAAATAATTTATCAAGTTTGTCTAATTGGGTTAGCACTTGAAACAATTTGTTTCAAAGAAGAAATCATCCTAATTTATAAAATAAATGTTAAAGAGTTGAAGATGGTAGGAGGGCCCAACTACGAGAATTATTCTTAATTTCTAATTTGTGTCAGGAGAATAGATTAGCCTATATTACTAGAGAATAATAGATACGATAAAATGTAATTAAGAGATTCATTTACTATAACTTTAAATTATCCATCTTCCGGGTGGTAAACAAAAACTAAAGAAAAAATCGATAATTATCTAAACTAGAACCTTGAACTTTTTTTTTTTTTTTTCAGGATATAGCCGTGTCCTGTAAAGTTTACTAACGAGGTGCGTGCACAATAAGCCTTTCTTGAGAAGAGATACTTCAGCCGAAGCTAAAGTAGGACGGATAATATAATGTTAAAATAAAAGTTTTATGTTTTTCTTTGAAGATTTTCTTCTTTTTTTTATTTTTATTTAATTAACTAAATTTTGATAATATAATGAAATTCGATTTGTTTATATTTTGGGTTTCTAGTTCACTGAAATGAACACTTTTTATTTTCCTTATAATAAATTAAAGTAATAAGTATTCGGATATAAAATCAAAAAAATCTGCTGGGAAAACTCACATGACTTTTTCATACTCCAATTAATTAAATTTAATTAACAAATTATCTAAAATTTATAACTTTACAATATTTAATTGGGCTGGCTATTATAAAAAAAAAGTCAGTAGGGGGTTACATTAAATTCAGACACCCGAACCCCCCTCTAAAATCAATTTGTTTCGGAAAAATATTTCAAATTAAAATGACACGTATGTTTTTTTTATCTTGCAGTGAATATACCAAGTTTAAAGAAAATCATTATAGCCGTTTTCGATCGAGAATGTTCCAAAGAAATTAAAAAAAACTATTCTGTAAACTTGCACTTCTGGGTTAACCGTTTTTTTAAATTGGGAATTACATCATTGCTTCCAATGTACATCATTATTATGCGGATGTAAAAACCATACTGTAATGTGTACATCTTTGGGCGAATTAATAAATGTAAATTGTATCGAAATATATTCTTGTTATATATTTTATGATTGTAAAGTAAGGAATTTTTCTGATGTATACATTTATAAATTTGGGTTTTTTGAAGGCTGGAAGGCATAAAAGAAACAGTTAGTTGAGTCAGAGATTCCTGGCCTACTCCTAACACTACATTTATTTAAGACAAAGGGAATTTGCCTCTTCTCACTTTCTCCAGGGTGGACCCTTTTAGGGAAGGAGAAGAGTTCAAGATTTGTACTATAAAAAGAGTGAAGTCTGTCATGAGAAAAAGCCATGTTACAGTAGTGAGTGATGGAAGTGCCCCAAGAAACCCAAGCTTCTTCAAGTCAGAAAATCTGTAAAATATGTAAGTTTTATAAAAAACGGAATGAAGACCATCGCCTACTAACAATTGACAACCAGCAAATTCCCTGGAAACAAAAAGACCAAGGAGTGCGTTATCTGGGCGTAATCCTTGATACAAGACTCACCTGGAGACTACACATTAACACTAAACTGCAACAAGCATACACCCGACTGAAACAACTCTACCCACTCATTAACAGAAACACACCACTCAAACACTCCTGCACCACACTACTCTATAAAACTCTCCTTAGACCTCTCCTGACATACGCCTGTCCAGTTTGGATAACAGCTAGCAACACACTGACAAAACGATTGCAGACTTTCCAAAACAAGATACTGCGAATTGCACTCAACGCTCCCTGGTTTGTCAGAAACACACAAACACACAGAGAACTTGACATGCCAGATATATACACACACATGACTAAACTTATAGACAATTTCTTCCTAACGCTTCACACACTACCCTCAGCTTCACATTACCACATAGGCGAGCCTACCTCATCCAGACGATTAAAACCCAGACTCTACCAAGATCTCTGACAAAACTCATCTTTGTTTTATTGTTTCTTTATTTTTCAATAGCCCTATGTGTAAAGCTCTAAGCGAGCTGGCCCATAATAATTTGTAAATATAAATCAAAAAAAGAGTATAAAAAGCTATTTCTCCCAAATGACAAGACACTTATGTTGTTATATCACAATATTTATGATTTTTAATTATTCTGACATAAATTTTGTTTATTTTAATTATATATATATTTTGAATCTATATATTTAGTTGTTTTTTTCATCCTCTCCAACTGTATAAACACAGGCCTCACGAGATCTCTTTTCAGAAGATCCAAATAGAAATTATAATAAGTAATTATTAATTAACATATTTAATTTACCTCCCCCCCAATACCAATCATGTTACAATACATTATACTTAAGTGGTACTTCAAATGAAAGCCAACATGTGCAAAACCTGCAATAGAAAACAGCCACGATTTAGAAAACGTTGTAACAAACTTCACTGATACTTTAATTCAAGCCTGCAGGCACGCTGTTCCTCTGATTAAAGCAAACACATTTAATAATGTACTCCCATTAAAACTGAAATATTTAATAAAAATTAGAAACATCATTCGCAGGACATATCAAAAATACAGAATATATAGACTAAAACCTTTAATTAATTATTTAAATACATTCATAAAAACTGAAATTAACAATCAAAGAAACAAAAATTTCACTAAATATGTTGGATCACTAGAGGCCAGCACTGGTACACTATGGGCTACGGTTAAAAAACTAAAAGGTAATATTATCCATATTCCCCCACTGCTATCGAACCAACAGTATGTTTATTCTAACATAGATAAGGCAAATGCTTTCGCGTTGCACTTTGAGAATGTTAGTAAACAAAACAAACATCTTGGAACAAAGTACCACACAAACAGAATAACTCGTAGAGTAAAAGATTACTTACAACAAAATAGTATACAAAATGTGACTTACAAACTTACTAGCCCGCGTACTTTAAATTTGATAATCAAAGCGCTCAAAAATAAAAAATCTCCTGGTTCAGACAAAATAAATAATAAGTTATTAAAAAATTTACCTAAAAAAGCAATAGTTTACTTCACATATGTAATTAACAAAATTATTTCTTTACAATATTTTCCAAAACAATGGAAACACTCCACAGTTATAGTTCTACCAAAGCCTGGTAAGGATAGTAAGTTGTTGAGCAGCTACAGACCCATCAGTCTGCTAAATACGCTCAGTAAAGTGGCTGAAAAAATTATTCTGAGTATCATCAATCAGCACTTAGCCCAGAACAACATTCTCATCAACGAACAGTTTGGCTTCCGGAAGGGTCATTCTGCCACAGCGCAGTTGGCTCGACTGGTTGACAATATTACCGAGAAGTTCAATGAAAGAAAACATACCGGTATGTTGTTACTGGACATAGAGAAGGCCTTTGATACCGTATGGCATGTAGGCCTTCTCTATAAAATGATAATTTACGGTTTTCCGGCTTATGTTGTGAGTCTGGTACAGTGTTACCTGGCTGAAAGAACCTTCCAGGTCCAAGTAGGTGATATTCTCTCAGATAGAAGGGGTCTAGTGTCAGGAGTTCCCCAGGGTTCTGTCCTTGGGCCGGTACTTTTCAATATTTTCCTAAACGACATACCAGTTAAAGACAATGTTTTGTTGTCCCTCTTCGCAGACGACACAGCCTTGTATGTGTCGTCTTGGCGAACGGACACAATCACTAACAGACTGACACAGAATCTTCTTAAGCTACTAAAATACTTCCATAAATGGAAAATTAAAATAAATACAGAAAAAACCCAAGCAATATTTTTCACAAAAAGACGACCGACTTTACGGAACCAGATAACTATAGCTAACAGACCAATAGAATGGGCCCCCACCGTCAAGTACTTGGGGGTCACATTAGACAAGTCACTAACATTTACTCCACACATAAACGCAATAGTTCAAAGAAGCAAAGCTCTCATACTCCAACTGTTCCCTCTCCTAAATAGACATTCTACACTGAGTGTTGGCAATAAGATACTGTTGTACAAGGTTCTGGTCAGACCTGTGCTGACCTATGCTGCTCCATGTTGGAGTATAATGAGTGAGACCAACCTGAAGAAATTGCCAAGGGTGCAAAATAAGTTTTTAAGATTTGCTATTGATGCTCCCAGATATACCCCAATTAAACTCTTGCACGAAAAAACAAAAATAGAATTTATAATAGAATTTTTAAAGGAAATATGTACAAATTTCTTTCTTAGTACAGCTTATAGCGAAAATAATATAATCAAGAACATAGGATGTTACCATACAAATTGTCACATTAAACATAAGAGAATTAAAAATATAATATGCCCACCACATTAGAGACTACTATAGAGCTGGGTTTTTTTATTGTCATTTTTCCCAGCACCACAATGTGAATTATTTATTATGTGATAGTGAATTTGGTGAAGTGGTAAAGATGAAAATCTGGTACACTTAACATTGTAAATATGTAAATATCTGACAATAAAATTATTATTTTATTTATTTATTTAAATGAAAGCAAAGCCCTCAGAAACCCCACCAAAAAGGAAATTTTGCCAATCAACAATCAGTTTGAAATGGTTTGGCTCAGCGTTGCTAGAGTTTAGTAAAGCGGAGTAAAGTATACCCTAATAAAACCACTGAAAGTCCAAGAACTCGAAAGAATTAATATAGTTTCTCATCCTTGTACGGGGGTGTTATGAATGAATGTGAATTTTAAGTTAGTATATGTTAGGATTATATACAGGCTTTCATTCCCCCCGGAAAATAACGAGTACTGGGGGGATCAGTAGGTTTAGGTTATCCAGTAGGTTTATACTTTCCTTGTTTGGGTTGTTACGTTCTGTGAAAGAGCTTAGGTCTAGATGGGAGTTTGGGAGTTGGGCGGGTATGGAGGGGAGCCCAGGTACCGTTCACCCAGTGTGTTTTTTCCTTCTTTTTTTAACAAAAAAGTTTCATCTTTACAACAATTTGGTTTCATCCGTCCCCCAGAGCAGTCATCAGAAATTGTTCGCCTCTCCAAAACAAACGAAATTTCCCGGCAAGAAAAGCAAGCATAACCCAGCCAGAACAGTAGTTACACTGTCACTTCAACACCTATATGTGTGTATACAAAGAGGACTTGTAGAGATGGTTTGCAACCAACTATTAGTTTAGTTTACCCACATACAAACTTACCACCCAACACACCCACTCTTATACATTATACACTAAAGTGATTGTTATTCTATGGACACGCAAATGGAGCAGCTACAATAGATTCTAACAATACAGCAGGTGTTTGAATTTATACACCCATCCCTATACATACTATTTACATTTTCCATTACTTATATTTAAGGGGGGTAGATATTTCCGGTTTGTACTCTTTAATAAAAAAAAATCGAAGTAGAAATTAAAGTAGATTTGTTATTTCTTATAAAAATACATTGTAAAAACAAATGATTACTTAACTAAGAGTTTGAAAGCTAGTTTAAAACTCATGTCAAATAAAATATCATTTGCTTGCCAATATATCATCGTAAAATCAAAAATAATATTAACATAAAAGAAAACACGTATAATAAGCGTCTTTAATAAGTTACACTAGTGTTTGAAGAGGGGTGGAAGGTGGTTAGTTTACATTCATAACAAGTTGAGTGAGTCAGCGACGCCTGTCTGCTGACATAGTGCCAACTAGTCTGGAAAAGGAGGAATGGATCTTGAAATGAATCCAATTCACTAGTGTTTTGTTGATTGTTTGAGTGTAAGAGTGTGTATGTTTGTGTGTGTGTGTGTGTGTGTGTGCAAAAATCTTGTTTAGTACAGAGTTATATTGTAGCCAAAGCAATAATAACTAAACAGACAATAAAATGTTTGAAAGATTTATCACCTCATAAAGAATATCACCTCAACAATAGTATAGGGTGAATAGACTTGAATTTATTACAAAATTGAGTTATAAAATTTCTTAATATGGACATCATTCTATGATATGGATCTCATCCCGACGCAGAGGTGGCAAAGATCCAGTCTTCCGGGGACGTCTTCCCCGCATATCTTAATGAGCGAATATACTTTGGAGGGGGGTGGGTATGTGTCGGGATTGGCGCCCCGACATTTGTGTGAAAGAATGGTCGTATGAATGTGAAATTTTATTGTAAATAGATAGGATTTTAATTTAGGTTAGGTTTTTATTGTGTTTTATTGATTAGCTCAGTGGCAACGCGGAGGTCCCGGGTTCGAATCCAGCATGCTGCCTTTAGATTTTCTCTTTCTAGGAGACTCCACAGTTCATTGTCAGATGATAGGCAGTACAGTCTGTAGTTAGTGAATACTGCTCGGATGCTTGCAGTGAACTGAGGGGTCCGGAAGGCACAATAGATCTTTCAGATCGCAGGCATATCCCCTCAAAAAAAAAATTGTGTGTATATGTGTGTGTGTGTGTGTGCGTGTGTGTGTGTGCGTGTGTGTGCGTGTGTGCGTGTGTGTGTGTGTGTGTGTGTGTGAATTTTGTAAATTTGGTGTTCTGTAAATTTTGTATTTCATAGTATATGGGTACAGGCTTCTACCACTTTAATGAATAATAATTATTCGAGGAAATTTATTTGAGAGAGTGATGACGTTAGAAGGTTAATTATTGTAATTGTTATTTAATCGCCATTCAAATGTGTTACTGTAGCCTAGCACAATCTAAAGTGTTGAGTCCGATTTCGTTGTGGTCAATTCATCGTGTGGTTCACATTTATAATTATACTAGTGTATCTATTTTTAATCAGAGACAAAAACTTTCAAGCTAAAGCAAACCTACCAACTCAACTCATTAAATTTGTTATGATATCATGTAATTACAAGAAATATTTTAACATACGTGTAGAACATCTTATCAGTGGTGACTGCCTGCTTCACTTTATGATCATGGACTAGTTTTGGGTATTCGCACTTCATCAGGATATCTTGATGAACAGTATGATAAAATAGACTTGTTCAGAGCAAAATTAGTGCACACACTTTTTTTGGAGAAAGAGTTGGTATTTTCATAAAGAGTGTCGGTAATGGTATCAGCATATTTCTTCGCAGAACCCATCAATCTTTCAGGCTGAAATTTTTGCCATTTTATATTGTGTCCAACATCTATGGTGCAAGGGCTCTATGGGCAGAAGAGTATCAGTTTTCTCTGACAATCTGGCCGCATTAAAGGCATTAGGGGCGGACGGTGCCAGATCAGAATTAGTAGTAAAAGATTAAGACGCTACTATTGTTCCTCCAGAAACCTCTAAAAAAAATCAATTTAGCCAGTAAAATGTACAAATAAAATTGATAGATATTTATAGTATACGAAGTTCATAGGTTCATAGTTTCACGAAGTTTATCGGTAAATCGTTGGAGCCGTTTTTGTGAAAATCAAAAAACTGAAAAAAAAAAGAAATCTGGTTGATTGATTCTGCCCGAAATCTTCGTGTCTGATGCGTTAGTAGTTCCTAAACGGAATACCAAGTTTGAGTTACCGGTGACTTTTAGTTTTTAAGATATTCAGAGGACCCCAAAATATGTATTTCCGGTGAAAACTCAAGTTCGTAAATCTGGCCACGATCGCAATTTAGAATAACACTCTCCTCGTCTTTTCCATGTTCTGTCATCTCTCTCTCTAAACAGATTCTGGTATCACCTTTTATCACATTTTGGCTCCATTCTTCTTCTTCTTCTTAAAACAGATAACCTACCCTAAAAACAGATAACCACCTCCCCCCTGACTTATGAGGACTTCAATCCTGAGTTATCCAAACATCATGGAAATGATTTTGATTGAATGATGAAACTTTCACAACAGCATTCTTAAATTTATTCTCGGGTTCTCTAGTTCCAATGGCTAGCATAAATTCTTCCAAACAATTAAACGCCCTCTAGGCATTTTTAACTGAACAAAAACTAAATGAACAAAGAAATTTTTATGGACTAGAAAACTGGTAAAGAATTATAAGTAACTAGAGATTGTAGTAATCAAGTGGTTTATAGTCACTACTGACTTCATAGCATGGTAGGGGGGGGTAGTTATATAGCAGTGTTTGACTTCTAATAAATAAACAGCAAACTTTAATTCACTCTTGAATAAGTCCACAAGCCCTAAACAAACTCAATTTAATTATCAGAAAGCGGAAAACATGTTTTATTTACAAAAGAGGGGGGGGGGGGGTTTTCTTGGGTTTGCCATTTCAAATGTTGATATTTTCAGTAGATATATTGAAAAATTGATAAATATTTGATCAGAATTTATCATATTGATTTTTTTAATTGAATATTATTATGATAGATGATAGATAGATAATTTATTTGTTTAAACTTCAGTTTTTACAAATAGACATGGGTCAGTACAATAAATTACAAAAATGAAAAATAAATAGAATATAAAAGTCAAGGTAAAATAAAACATAACTCATTTAATTTACAAAAATGAAACAAACTACAAAAAATAAATTAAAGAAAATTAAATATGTTACCTAATTATATATTAAATAAATAAAAGACACTTTATCGGAAACAAAAACAAATTGAAATTAATAATTCTGGACAATGCTAATTCTGGCAAGAAAATAAATATACATAAAACTTGAACTATAAAGGGCACTTTAGAGTAAATCAAATAAAACAAATAACAGGGAATTATTAATTTATAAGTTCCCTTAGTGACATGACGTGTAGAAAGTAATTGTAAATGTTGTTCAGTTTTTGAATGTGATGAAAATCACTTAATAGTGAGCTAACGGCACATTCATAGTCGTGCAAGTATAACAATCTTAAATGATTCAAAGCAAGACAAGTAAATAAAATATGGTTCAACGATTCTGGTGCTCTGTTACATAAAATAAATATCTCACTAGCCAGAATCGAATAGTATCTACCAGAGATGGAAAATCTTAACAAGTTGTCTGAGGATAACCGGGATTTGGCATATAAATTTAATTTTTTTTTAAATTAATTCTAAGTCGAAGGTAACTCTCTGAATTCACCTAGTGTGCCCACAGTCCTGTAAATTGTATTGCAATGAGAGTTGAGAGCACGATTTATATCCAATGACAAACAATGATTTCTCATTCTCAGTACCAAGTGCGATAGGCTAGACTGAACAGTGCCCAACCAGAAATTATCAGCACCAACCATTATTAATAACGACCTCATTTGTAAACCCCAGTTGTAATCAATTGACACGCCTTCCCTTCTGACCATATTCAAAAAACAGATCCTAGGCCAGTGGTCGGCAAATTCGTCATTCAAAAGAGCCAAATATAAACAATACAAAATTGAAGTTGATTCAAAGAGACATTTTTTTAAAACTTAAGCTTTGCTTTAGCAGAGACATTTTTATGGAAATAATTAGGATTAAAAGTACACTCTCGAGCTTGCCTTTGCTAAATATGTCTCAGTTTAACTAACGCTACATTAAATAAAACTTGTATCATACTTATATAAAGATAATATTTATTTAAAAATATAACAAGTTAAATAATATAAAAGGTATCCTTAAAAAAAACTACAAATACTCCACTAGTGTGAACAATGGCCTTGCATTTCCTTGGAAGTAAGGGTAAGTTACGTTTGTATGTTATTGTTTTTAATTTTAGGCACGATTCCAAGTTCTCATCGATAAGCCGATTTCTTAATTTACTCTTGATAAAGTTCATGCTTGAAAATGAGTGTTCGCATAAATATGTAGACCCAAATAAGGAAAGAACAGCAAACGCTAGTTTCTTCAGTTGATCATATGAGTCAGGAATACTATTCCAGGTGTTAAAAATCAACATATCTTCCCTCTCCAGATCTTTCAAAGCAGACCGCTTGTGCTGTAAACTTAATTCACATTTATTTTTCTCCAATAGCGCTAAATCGGCACAAAGACGCTCGAATTTTGATTTCCACAATTGTTTATTTTTTAAATCCAGCTACTGCATTTCAAAGCTGCCAATATCAATATTAAGGGGCAAAATTTATTTCTGTTACCGTGGCATTCAGGGGTTTTTTAACAAAGGCTAACGTCGCTTTGCTGTTTCTAAAGTCTTTGAAAGCCCCGGTCGCCCGAACGAATAATGGTAAAACAATAAATTCAGAAAAAACATTTTGTATCTATGCTGCTTTGTTTGTCGAATTTCTGCCCGCCGAAAAGTATTTTAACTACAAACAGTTGAAATACATTTCGGTGCGGATCAATTCGACCGAGATAATGATACACATGACTGCAAGCCACTATCCATGCTATTTCTGTATGTTTCTAAAAATGTGCCTCTTGTCTGTAGGCTTGCGTTTCAAAAATGTTTACTCGTCTCTTACAAGGCAAGTTAATAAATAATATTCCGTGGCTGCACTAAACAGTTCGTGAAAGAGCCGCAGCCAAGGAGTCAAAAAGAGCCGCATGCGGCTCGCGAGCCGCGTTTTGCCGACCACAGTCCTAGGCAATCTAGAATCGGGCATTTGCAATAATTTCACCCACCACTTAAGCATAGCCCTGAACAGCGGCACTTTCAACCATTCACATCCAGTTTCCAATCGAACCAAATAATGAGGCGTGTTAATAGGCATAGACAACACGCTCTTCAAGAAACGCGTTTGAACCGCTTCATCCCCTTCAGTAAAGGCAGCTTACACACTGATGCAACGCAACTCACACGACCGACTCAAGCAACTAGTTGCATCAATCTGACCCATAAGGATTCTGATTCATTTTACGAGAAGCATTCACACTTGCGCAATCCGACTGATGCAACCTTACGACTGGTTGTATGCGACTGGACATGCCGGTCGCACCGCGATCAGTTGCATTGGTTTTTGTATGTATTGCCAATTAAAATATTATTTTCTTCATTTTATAGCAAAATGAACGCTGAAGCATTCAGCGTTAAATTAGTGCAAGAAGTAGAAAAATATCCAGCATTATACATAGAAGCACCATACATTTGTAAGGGTTTTAGTGAACCAGTGAACCCCCGCCACTCATCCACTCTAGCGGAGAGAAGCAGCCCCTCTCGCACAGAGAGGAGAGGCTCGGCCAGTATATATATATAAGAGATGGACAGTCAGAGAATCATTCTGTTGAATTCAGTTTTGCACATCAGATATCATTCTGTTGATTTACACATCAGTTTAACTTCACTCCGTACATATAATTTTAGCCACGTCAGTCTGTCAGTTCAGTTCAGTTCTAAACTCTACAGTGTAAAGTCCTTGGCAGCCAGTCATATACATATACATCAAATTATATATCTTAACCAAATCTTAAGGTGTTATTTATCACTCATCATCGACAACCAACATCTCCTCATAACACCCTTACACATTATACTAAGAAGGTTGTTGGACTCATCCTATACATAGATTTAAATTTAACCGGGTCATTGAGTTCCCTTGCAGCTACAAACATTCTTCGTTCAAAATTATCTACAAAATGCGGGTGCACCCAGAAACGTCTTTTCCTTCTCCTAAGAAAATACCAAGAAATAATAACGTCCTCATTTTCTGACGACTCCATTTCGACTAGATTATAGTCGCATCGATTGTACAACAATGTGAAAACATCGGTCTCATGCAACTAGTTGCTTAAGTCGGTCGTGTGAGTTGCGTTGCATCAGTGTGTAAGCTGCCTAAAAAGACAAGCCTAAAACTCGGCACCGTACAGGGAAGTTGCTCGCACTATTGCTTTGTACATGGTCATCATAGCGTCCCAAACTATCTGCAAGAGATCGCAACAGAATAGTACGGAACCTATTGATTGCTATGTTCGCTTTTCTTTCGGAATGGGACAGGGTATGCAAAAACTTCTAGGATGAGCTAAACTTGACACCCAAATATATATAATTATTGATTGAATATTATTAAACTATATTAAAGAATTTAATAAATTTTCTATTTAGTTATCAAAATTGAAATTTTATCATTATTAATTATAAATTCACTTTTTAAATAATTTATTATATTAAATGATATAATACAAAAATATGGAACGTGCAGAATAAAGACCTAAGCATAAAAAAAAAAAATTCCAATTAGTTTTAAGAAGATATTCGTTATTTTTTTTTAATTATTATTATTATCACCATCTTGTTATTTAAATAAAAATAAAAAAGAAAATACTTAAGGTATTTCAACAGGAAATATGAAGCTTCAGCCAACCCCTCAACAAAGCTCAATAACTCTGCGTTGACGTCATTACCACATCACTACCTGAATATTTCTCTTTAATATGAAAATATATTTTTATTTTTAAACTTGTCTTATAACTTTTATATTCATTTTACATTATTTATAATTTTTTTTTTTTTTTTTAATTCGTATTGATTTTTATTTCTGAATAATGAACAAGTGTCATAACCTCAAGGTTTCTTCTGGAATTAATATTAGATGCCCAAATTATCTTATACTTTAAGTTTTATTTCCAACATCTAAATAAAATGACTGACTTCTGAGATAAAATCCAGTCTTTAAATTGAATGTCACAGAAGCAGCTCTATTTGTTCTATCTGAAACTTGCCCTTTAACATTAGACCAACTAACTTTAAAGTCAAGACAGTGCTTCCTATTGTTAAAAACGTAAATAAAATCAACCGAGATTGAGCCGAAATATTTCCACTCATACCTTGGAGACAAAAAGACACCTCAAATATATATCTGAATAGTATTTAAAAAAAAAAAAAAACAATAATAAATTATAAAAGTATTTACTGATCGTTGATGAATTATGTTATGAATACATTTGGTTTAAGAATCGGTCAAGAAAGAAACATTCAATTATGCTAACGTTTCGACATAGTTTCCCTGACTTTATCAAGGCATAGAAACATAAAAGAAACTTACAAGAAACATAAAAAAAAAGAAAATTAAAAGTTACTAGTTTCTAGTCTTAAATCATCTACAGAAAAAAATAATCATTTTCTGTAGATGATTTAAGACAAGACATTACTAGCTTTTAATTTTCTTTTTTTAAGATTCTGCAATGTAACAAATATGTATGTTTAAAAATTCTTTCTCCAAATCTTCACGACTTTCTATACAAGGTGTCCCAAGGTATATGGATAACGACTTTTTCTCGGAAACTAAGAATAGCTAGAAAAAAACTAAACAAATACGTGTCCTCGTAGTTTTTTGTTAGAAATCTAAATTTAATTTGCAAATGTGCTTTGGTGTTTTGAGAAGCGAGATACAGGCACCAACTTCATTTTTTCAAATGGGGAGGTGTGGTTTTTATTAAAGAAATAGATTCCTTTATTTTTTGTAAGAAAAATTTACTTGAACGGTATTTCTTTGAGCGATATTTTACAAGTTATGAATGAAAACATGATTCCTATAAGAAATTTCAAAATGATATTTTAACGGTTTTTTGATTGAATAATAAGAAAAGTACTATTTTATTATAAATTTTACTCCTCATTAATTACAGATCTTGCTCGAACTGGCCTCCACCATTAGAGATGTATTTCTTTGGTCGTAAGGTACAATTGGCAGGAAAAAGCATGTGTATGCATCTCTAATGGTGGGGGCCAGTTCGAGCAAGATCTGTAATTAATGAGGAGTAAAATTTATAATAAAATAGTACTTTTGTTCTTATTCAAATAAAAAAAAACGTTATATCATTTTGAAATTTCTTATAAGAATCATGTTTTTATTCATAACTTGTAAAATATCCCTCACAGAAAAAAACCGTTCAAGTAAATTTTTCTTACAAAAAATAGAGGAATCTATTTCATAAATAAAAAACCACACCTCCCCATTTGAAAAAAATGAAGTTGGTGCCGGTATCTCGCTTCTGGAAGCACCAAAACAAATTTGCAAATTAAATTTGAAATTCTAACAAAAAACTACGGAGACACGTATTTTTTAGTTTTTTTCTAGCTATCGCATTTTCTGATAAAAAGTCGTTATCCATATACCTTGGGACACCCTGTATATGCGATGCGTATTTCCATGTGTGAATAGCATCATGGGCCCAGTGAAGCTTTGGATAGCGTGCGGTTTGGTCCCTCCCCACATACAAATAATAATAATTATGTGTGAATAGCATAACTAAGCAAACATGAACTCACAGTAAGCTCGAGAAAGATTTGTTGATATTCCATTCAATTGAACAGACATTATGTATCTGATTTGTCCCTGTTTATTCCAGCCACACATCACAAATCCAAATACTCAAAGATAATTGATTGGGCAACCATATGGTGGGTTTAGAGTACACACAGGTTCAAAATCTAGTCTCACCACAACATATAACGAGTACGCACACTCAGTCAGAACAAATCGTACATTTCAGAAATATCTATAATTATTTACACTTTTTTTAGGGGTTATTTTAATTATTTTATAGTTTTAGCATTCTTTTTAGTAAATTATAAAATATTTGTTTAACTAATTATTATTTTTAGTAAGTTAAGTTAATAAAGTCTTTTCCTTAGATTTGTAAAATAAACTAATACATATCCTAAGCAAATAAACTAAGTGAGATTGTCACAAAGTTTCGGAGTAAGGGGTTTAATCATAAAATATGAGAAATAAAGATTGGTGTGGATTTGGAGCTTATAATAATGTAGAATTCTTCGGCTGGTCCGTACCTTGTTTACAAACAGACATACCCAAAGATGCGACGATCAGGGAACTATGATTAAACATTTTCTTTAAAAACGGCTACAATGATTTTCTAATTAAACTTACACTAATATCTTATATTATAATTGCATTTTTTTTTTTTTTTCTACTTTCTCTTACTCTTGGTATTGCCACAGTGCCAAATTTTCGAAAAAAACAGTTTTGTCTATTTTTAACAAAATATCTCAAATACGAAAAATTAACGGAATAAGGTTTTTTTTAGTCACCATTGTTCAATAGGAAGTTATGGTTGACATGATTATGGTGCAAATTGAATACTGACAAACTGAACAGAAATTCTGTGAATTTTTTGAAACTCTTAGACATATTAACAAAAAGAAAAAGTAAAAAAAAACAAAACATTGAACAGAAGTCAAAAATCACAATTTCATTTATATAAATGAACTTTCATTTATATAAATTAATAAGTTTCGTGAAAATTAAATCATATTTACAATAACAATACAGCTGTTTAATCAGAATCAAACTTAAATCCTTTATTAAGTTCCAAGACGTATGTGTCACAATTATAGTTGAATCGGTTTTAATCTGCCAAAGGTTTTGTTAAATTGGAAATACTGAGGCAAACGCAACCTTGATTACATCTCTTAAGTTATATAAAACTTTATTTTTCTGTAAGTTGGTTGAAAATATTTTCTATTCACAGAAGCAGAAGAGTAAATTATAAAAATTGGATAAGTTTAGCAGACTTGACAATTCATTCATCTTTGAAAATCTTTTCCTATAAATTATCTTAAAAATAAATTTGATCTTCCTTCACTATGAATAAAGTAAAATTGTGTAAAGCGAAGCTGCATAAATTATTGAAAATAAGTTTGAATTAATCTGTAAACCGTTTGTAAGTTTTAAAAGTTTTTTATTTAAAATCGAAATGTTACAATATTCTGTTAACATATTGTAACGTTTTTCTCTCTAGACTAGCTACTGCAACTAGTTTTAAGTGGGTTCGTATAGATAAAATACTCTAAACTTCAATAAAGAAAACACCAATTTATTGTTATACACAATAAATTACAAAATACAACACTTAATAATAATTACTTCACAGTTTAAACCACAAAAGTTCACTTTGTTCACTTTTTATACACTATTCACAAACTAGTGACTTCGTTTGTAACTGGAAAACTCTCACGACTCTCTGCGGTCCCACTATTTATACCGGTGGGGAATCTTCTAGAACTTCCTGGATTCCTCTAGAGTCTAGAGAGAACTAGAGCGCCGCCAGCGTTCCCAGGGCCACTAGGAGAACCTTAGGTACCTGCCTTCTCTCCTAGATGGCACCACTGCTCCCCTCTCAGATCTGTTCGTCCCGAACAGAAACATCGCTGGTGACGTAAGGCAGTAACCGGTTTAGATGTACGATCTTCATTTTGGATCTGGGTGCCCGCTGGATTCGGTACACCAGGTTGTTGAGCCTTGAGATGATTGTGTAAGGTCCTTCCCAATCGTTTTGAAGTTTTGGGGACCTTCCCTTCTTCCGTACCGGATTATACAGCCATACCTTCTCGCCTTCCTGGAAGGTCCTTCCGCTGACCCGTAGATCGTACCGCGTTTTCATCCGGTCACTTTCTAACGTACACCTTCATCCGTAACTTTCTTGTCGCGCACCTTTCCATGGATGGTCCTCAATCTGCGGCGAAGCTCTTCTGCATAGTTGTCCACGTCCGTTTCCTCCTCTCTGGACTGCCAAATAAAAGGTCACTGGGTAGCCGAAGTTCTCTTCCAAGCACAACGCTGGCAGGTGTGCGGCCCGTGGTCTCGTGGACAGCCGAACGGTACGCCATCATTATTAGAGGTATGTGTTCGTCCCAGTCGTCCTGGCGTTCATTCACCAAAAGCCTTAAATGGCTTCCTAGAGTCTTGATAAATCGCTCCACCATGCCGTCAGACTGAGGGTGAAGCGACGTTGTCCTCGTCTTCCTGATGCCAAGAATCTTGCAGACCACCTTGAACACCTGTGACTCAAAGTTTCTCCCTTGATCGGAATGTAATTCCAGTGGAATCCCGAAACAGCTGAACAGGTTATTTACTAGAGCTTCGGCCACAGCTGATGCGTCCTGGGTTCGCAAAGCATACGCCTCCGTCCACTTGCTAAAGTAGTCCGCCGCAACTAATATATAGCGATTTCCCTTTTAGATTTTGGGAACGGGCCGGCTATATCGATAGCTATTCTTTCGAACGGGCTCCAACATTGTACTGCCTCATAGCGCCACAGGTTCTACTTCTGGGTCCTTTCTCGCTACACATTCCGTGCATCGCCGGCACCAATCTTCACATCCTGGTGGTAGCCTACCCAATAGAACCGCTGCCTCAACTTTTCCAATGCTTTCTTTACTCCGAAATGGCCGCCAGTAATGCCTCCGTGCACTTCCGCTAACACTTCTTCCCTCTTCGATGCAGGTAGAATTACCTGATTCCTTTTGTCTTTGCCATCTGCGCTTTCCCAGATCCGCAGCAATACGTCATCTTTAACGGTAAGCGAATCCCATTGTGCGCAGTAGTATTTCACATCCCGACTGCTAGGTGCAATGTCTTTCCAGTCCGGTCTTGACCCATCTTCTTTAAACTTATGCACTGTTCCGATGCCCTCATCCTCAAGTTGTTCTTCCCTAATCACTTCAGGGCTCCATTCTTCTAGTGGTAAGACAGTGGTTCTTTTGCATTGTCCCTGCTCCTTCAGTTCTATCTTACTACAGTGCTTGCGATCCGTATTGCAAGGCCGTCTTGAAAGAGCGTCTGCATTGCCATGGAGTCTTCTCTTCCGGTGGATGATCTTGAATTGGTATACCTGCAATCTCTCTTCCGAGCACTCCTTTAGTGGTTACATATCCTGGTGCTCTCTTTCTTTCCTTCGTTCCTTTTCACCATCCTTTTTCCTTATTTCGTCTTTCATTTCATGTTTCATCTCTTTCATTTCGCTCTTCAAAAATGTCATCAGTTCCTCCATTTTCCGCGTTTGACTTCTGGTACTTATGGGTATACAACAGAACTGATACTAAACTGTTACCTGTTAAGAGATTTTATCCTACTTCTGACACCAAATGTAACGTTTTTCCCTCTAAACTAGCTACTGCAACTAGTTTTAAGTGGGTTCGTATAGATAAAATACTCTAAACTTAAATAAAGAAAACACCAATTTATTGTTATATACAATAAATTAAAAAATACAACACAACAATAATTACTTCACAGTTTAAACCATAAAAGTCCACTTTGTTCACTTTTCATACACTTTTCACAAACTAAGTGACTTCGTTTGTAACTGGAAAACTCTCTCAACTCAATTTGGAATCAATCTGGAAAATTCTATAGGATTTTCTAGGAAATTCTATAGGATGGTAAAATAAATTAATCGGGGTTTCCAACCAAAACTATTTTAAGTACAGATAAATGTGGAAGAATAATTCATAGAAGAGAAAAACAAAAATTATTGTTAGGTGGCAGAATACTTTGGAGATGGATAAATATAATCAGGAGAATGACCCTGGCACAAATGTAAATGTAAGTTCAATTCTAAGCAGAGAAAATGTTATGGAACCGCCTGGGCTGGGCATGGTAGATATTCTGGAATCGATTGAGAAGTTACAAAACACCTCTCGATGACTCTCTTGAGGGGGGAATTCTTTAAAAATTGAAATTATACCGAATCAACTATATTCGATAATTTTTTATGTATAGGAAATAGAAAGAATACCAAAGGAGGGTGGTTAGATACCAGTTTAATATGGCCCATATATAAAAAAACGTGACAAGTTTTAATGTGAAAATTATCGAGGTTACTTCAGTAACAGGCGAGGCATATAATATATTTTGTAATATATTACTAAAAAAACAATGTTTTTGTTGAAATTATACTAAATAAATATCAACCGGGGTTTTCGACGAGCAAACAGTACAGTTTATGATAAAGACAGTTGATAAAAAAAATGGCTGGGTATATAAAATTGACTCTATTGACTACCACCAAAGCATTTGATAGTGTTAACAGGTTTAAATTGATTTTGGCTTTGTAAGAATCTCAGATTCTATATAAATTAATTAGTTGATTATGATGACATTGAATAATAGTTTTGGCAATGTCCTTGTTGGCGGTAACTTGATCCGTGAATTTTCATATTTTGATAGGGGTGTGAGACAAGACGATACTCTTTTTGGTACGCTCTTTAATCTTGCCCTTCATAAAATGATATAAAATATAAATATTGCCGTAAATATCATCCTTTTCATGTAATCAACTGTGTGAATACGCAGATGATATTTGTATGATAGGTTGGGATATCCTCTTACTTAAAAAAAAAAATTTGAAAGCTAAAGTGGACGCAGAGTTAATAAAACCATATATACAGGCTGTGTTGATTGAGCGGAGGGCAACACAAGTTCGAACAAGTTAAAAACTCTTATCTACTTAGGCTCAGAATGGTATGAGAAAATAAGATGATAAACGAAGTAAATAGAAAGATAATTGGTTGCCAACCGCGCATATTTTGCTAATATGAAATTCTTTAAAATCTTATATTTCTCTAGAGTCAAATAAAAGGCAAGACTAATATACACCTTCAATTAGGCCGGTTGTAACATTCGTTGCTGAAATATGGACGCTTGCCGCCGCAATAGTAAATAGCTTAAAAATATTTAAACGGCAAAATATTGGTAATATAGTTTGTAATTACCAATATTGGTAATATTGATAATTTGTAAAAGCCCATTGAATCGAATGGTGGGAAAGATAATAAAGATGCCCGGGTAGATTGCTGTATGGTATAGTTATTGGCAAGAGAAGAGTTTGCTGACCACGAAGAAGATGCTGAAGATGACCTGAAAATATAGTGGAGTGGTAAGATGGAGAGAAAAGGCAGGGAACTGTGATGGGTGCAGCATCATTGTCCGGGAAGCCAAAGCCTACCCCTGGCTGTTGCTCTATACAAGAAGTTTTTATGCTGCCCCAAAGTTAGAAACTGAATAAAAAAAAGGAATTGGTTTCTTGAATTTAAATTGAATTGGACATTTAATGGAAGTTTATAACATAATAATAAAAATAATAAAAAATATTCCGTAATTAAAGTTAAAAACATACATTTGTAGTGGAAGAAAGCAATGAAAATAAATAGTGTAGAGTTAAGAATATTTTATAGTATCCAGAATTGTATTTTGTTAATATTTTATAATTATCTTAGTGCTGTAAATTTACCTTACAAAAAGAGTGTATTTTAGAGTCAGGTACTGTAAATTGGGGTCATTGCTAGTAGGGAAACAAAGGCACAAAATTTAATACAATGCGACTTGGCTAACTGCTTTGTTAGAAAGCATTCCCTCGAACAGTCTGCACACTACCTTCAGACAATACAGTCGTATTCTGCTTCCAAAGCCAGAAAACTTTCGAAAGCCAGAACACTTCAGGAATCGCTCAGTGCCAATGATAGATATTTGCCTTTATTCTAGATAAACATCATTTTATTAAAATACAGTGTGATATTGTAAAGTACTTGAATTTACTAAGAGATAATAGAGCTATTTTAAAAACAGTGTGATTTCTTTATTATTGCTAATACTTCATTCTCTTTTAAACTTGCATACTTACAAGCCCTTTATTATACAATACCGCTCGTGCTACTACAAGTACACATCATCACACCAAAACATTACACATTCAACAGGAAAGGGAATAGCTAAGTGGTTAGCGTATTGGACTCCCCCGCGGAGGACCGGGGTTCGAATCCAGCTATGCTGGCCTTAGATTTTCTCTTTCTAGGAGCCTCAACAGCTCACTGTCCTATGATGGACACTGATGTCTGTAACGAGAGAACACGGTCCGAAGGCGGGCAATGCACTGAGAAGGTTCCGGGCGCCAATGACCATGGATATTGACGCGCCTTAAATTAAAAAAAAAATACCGGAATGCGTTGTGGTTATTTATTGGCTGTTTTTCCTTTTATAAATGTTATGATTTTCCTGGGTGTGATGAGGAAATGAACCACTTTACAGCCTTATTTTCTTTTTATTATATGTTATACATATAGTTTCTCCTAATGTTTCGACATTTCACATGCCATTATCATAGGATTACACACGTTTTTTATCTGAAATTTTTTACAAAGTGTACAAACAATATGATTACATTGAAAAATTGTATATTTATTAAAATAATTATTGTCCGCAAATTGCAAATACCAACCTTTTTAATTTTGCATTCTGATAATGTGGTAGAGTGTTTATAATATGTGATGGACCAGAAGATATATTTCCCTTTTTTTTATATACGTTAAAATGAGTACCGGTGCGTTACAGTCATGATTATTATTGTAAGATTGTTGTTAATCTAAGTCAATTATTTGATGAGGGAATTTCTGATATTTAATTTTGTTTGTATTTAAATGTATATATTAAATTGGAAGTGCTTGGCACGTGTTTCTCTCAACATCAATTGCCTTATTATTTGTTCTTTTTGGGCTTCTTTATCTATTGGGATGTTTTTTTTTTTTTTTTTGAAGGCCTGTGTGGGAGTTTATTATTTATTAATATTCAATTATAATTATTATAAGTTTATTAATTAAATTTAAATGTATGTTACTCTGTATTATGGAGTTATACCTAGCTATAACCAATATCTGTTTTATTAGAAACGTTGAGTGATATTTTAGAGCCAAAGTTGGGTGTTGTGAATTGGTGGTATTTAAATTTTAACTTTACTAATTGAAAAATCTTTTTATAATATTATATATATATGCTGCTCTTAGATTTTCTCTTCCTAGGAGCCTCAACAGCTCACTGTCCGGTGAAGGGCAGTATTGTCTGTAGCGAGAGAACACTGTCCGAAGGCCGGCAATGCACTGAGAAGGCTCCGGCGCCAATGACCATGAATGTTGACACGCCTTAAATTAAAAAAAAAAATACCTTCATTGAATAAAATCAGTTATTATTTAACATATTCTTAATAATTCTTTAAACTCATCTTAGAAAATGATTCATTAAGTTATTTAATTATATGTTTCTTCTTTCAACTTCTTGTTAACTCGAAATATAATGGTATTATATCCATCATAATGGTATTGTAGAAATGGTTTAAATTTCTAGCATGAAATAGATTAATGAACTAGCTGGTGAGAAACAGGATTAGATATTGGTGTTACAACACACTTCTTGCTAACCCATTAAGAAAATATATCCATCTACAAGTTCCCAGCCAAGTGACAGTACACTGTCTGCTGCTAGTTTAAAACATATCTTTCTACAAAACTAATGAATTCTTTAATCTTTTCAATAAAAACCACACTGTATATTGATCTTTTAATTTTTGGAACAATTTGCTTTTACTAACATGTTCTGTACCATTTTAAGAGTTAATTGGCAAAATATAAATTTCTGTTTCAGTTTTGTCTGTTTTATTCAGCTTAAGACAAAACTGCTGAAAATTTGTTTGATGAAATTTATTTTCAGACTTGAAAGTTGTTTCGTTTAAAAAAAACTGAGCAAACTAATTTTTTTCAGCAATCGAAACTTCTTTCTATATTCTAAGGGCGGGTGAAATAAAAGACCTTTGGCTTACTAAGAACTTCCATAGAACTAATAAGACTTGAAATGCAATTAGCATAAATTTTGTTTTATACAAAAATTTTGATAGACTAAGTTTTTATTTTCACTTTTATAAATTAAAAAAAAAAAAATGATTATTAATTGCGTGAATACACGTTAATGAACGTTGGTCTAGTGGCTAGCGCATTCGCCTTTGATGCAAGAATTCAGAGTTCGATTTCTGTGGGGGCAAAATCAATGTTGACCCAGAGTAGCGTGAGAAAAAAAATGGGAAGCTTTCAGTTGGTAGCGCACCTAGGTAGCGAAGGTCAGAACTAAATGGCGATGGAACTGCGGTGTGCTTACCACACGTCTCCCAATATATCGCCATCTGGCAAAGCCTTGTTATTAATTATTAATTAGTTGCTTAAATTGCCACAAGTTAAGTAAGTTTTATGTACATTAATTATTATAGTATTATCTTAGAATAAATGTGGTGTTTCTTGAGAAAGATTACAAGATATAAAGCAAAACATGTTATATTCAATGTTACCAAAAAGGGAAAAGGAAACAAAATTACCTAGCGCGATGTAGCAACAACCTTTCTTCTATTTTCTCTTATTTCTGTCACTAGAGTGATCGTTTCAAATTTTCTAAATTAATCGATTTTCGATTTCATTGTAAATACCTATTTGAAGATCCCTATGTATGAAAAAATGTTTACAAAAACTTTGTATGTGTGGTATGTTTTTGTGCGTATCGATGGATGGAAAGGTGTGTGTGTGTGTGTGTGTGTGTGTGTGTGTGTCTGAACAAAATATTTCAAAATGAAGAAGAAAACGAGGAAGCTCAAACTTGATTTTCCATTTAAGTAACACTGTCGCATCAGACAGTAAGAGTTTGGTTAAAATCTCGAGAAACAGAGAAGGGCAAATTTACAGCATCTCACTTTTTTGTATTGTTTTCTTTAAACTTCATTTACTATCAACACAAATAAATGCCTATCCTATTATATGAAGTATTTTTCCGTAAAAATTGATTTTTGAGTGGGAAAAAGGAGGGGTGGAATGTTAAGCTTATCTTTAATGTCCCATTGAGAATTGTACATTCTTTATTCTAAAACCCTATGGCACAACAGCCGATGAATAGCCAAGGCTTGCCAGACGGCGATTTGATTAAAGAGGCGTGCGGTAAGCACGGCCCAAGCCGTTTAGTTCCGGCCCTTAGTGGTCCTACCTGGGGCGCTACTAATTGTAGCTTCCCACTTTATATCACGATGCTGGGTCAACACCGACTTTGCCCTCACGAGAATCGAATCCTGAATTCTCGCACGTAGGGCGAGTGCGCTAGCCACTAGACCAACGCATGAGGACATTCTTTATTCTAACATTTAAATAATATTACGCTACATTAAAAGCAATGTTATAATTCTATTTGTTGTGGTGGTTGGTTCCGCAGAACTGGAAAGCATCAGAGACATTTTCCGTGGTAGCCTGCTTCATTTTGTGGTCATCAACCGGTTTCGGGCGTTCGCCCATCTTCAGGATACGTTTTTTAGACAGTGTGACAACACAGACTCGCACAGAGCTAACTTAGTTTCACACTAACTGAGACGTATTTCTAATGAGAATACTGAGACCACAAAATGAAGCAGGCTACCACGGAAAATGTCTCTGATTATAATTCTATATTTAAAGAAAGCCTGGTTAACTGGAAGTAATACTTTAGTGTATAGGTTTCGGATTTTTTGGGGGATTTTCCTAGGGAACGGTTTCAACTATTTTTCTTTAAACTAGGAATGCTAACTACCACAGTCATAAAATACTTTTCTTTAAATTTCCTAGAAAAAATAATTTTAATAGGTTCTGGAGGTTCGTCACAGAGATTGTGACGTTAGATTTCAAATGTTATTAAAGTTTCATTCAATATTATTGACGCTTTCTTTTAGACTGCGAAGTGATTACATGAAGTACTTCTAGCCATGGGTGCCAATTAATATATCACCCCACCACTTTTATATTATATTAGGACAACTGAGAAAAGAGAGTCATTTAAATGTATAGATAAATATCATTTTTATTCTTGTATTAACTAACTGCAGTTCAAGAAAGTCATGTTGTATGCGCGTATTTTACACCAAAAGAGAAAAATGTTACTTAGCATGATGTTCATGATGATACCTAATATATATATGTAGCAAGGTAAGTGTTACCCTATAGATAAGTAATGATTGAAGGAAGCTGAACTTTGAAGATCCATTACAAGTAGTTCTGTCTTGGATCTTGTTACATCCATCATGTATGAAGTATTGTGTGTTTCTGTAGGTCCGATATCTCTTCTACCATTTTTCTTATGTTCCTTTATGTAGTCAAGATATTGGAATTCGAAGTCGATATTGGAATATGAAGTCAAGAACATTGAAAACTCGTTTAACAGAATTGTGTATGATAAATGGGTATTTATGAATATAATGTGCCCCTGCATCACTTATTTATAGATTTAAACCAAGCCTACTAGATAGTTTGGACCGGGAAGAACTGCTCCGCTGGATGTGTCATTTGGGTTTGCCAAAAAAATTAATATATTTTTTGAGTTATGAACTCAACAGGCCGTGTGAAGGCATTAGGCTCATGACGGAAGGCTTTAAAATAGCGAAAGGCTTGAGGCAAGGGGATCTATTATCCCCGATGCTGTTTAATTTAGCACTGGAGAAGGCTATTAGGGCAATCCGTAGCAATCCCGGAGGCACCATTTTTAATAGAATGAGCCAGCATCTGGCTTATGCAGACGATGTTGTTTTGTCAGCTGGAACTATACCGGCACTCTTAGGAGTTTTCGAAGAGTTCACTGAAGAAGCCAGTAAACTTCGACTCGCGGTCAACGAAGCAAAGACAAAGTATATGCGAACAAAAAAAAGGAACGACCAGAAAACAATATGCCTTGGAAACCATAAGTTTGAAGTAGTTAAAAGCTTTAGGTACCTTGGGGCTGTTATCACAGATATAAATGAAGTCAGTATAGACATAAAAGCCAGAATAACAGCCGAAAACAAATGCTACTGGTCTTTACAAACAACCTTGCGCTTCAATCAGCTATCTAGGGAAGCCAAGTTAATATTTTACAAGACCTTATTAAGAACGGTTGAAATCAACGGTAGCGAAACCTGGACGCTAACTCGGAAGGATGAGCAACTTCTCAGTGTACGGGAGAGAAAGATCCTGAGGAAAATATTTGTTCCGATAAGGCAGGATGGAGTATGGAGAATGAGATAAAAGATCTATATGGTGAACAGGACCTGGTGGGAGTAGTGAAACGTGAGAGGTTGAGCTGGTTGGGTCACCTGGAAAGAATGGAGTAGGACAGGATACCGAGAAAGTTGTTTACTGGGCATCCGCGAGGAGGAAGAAGTAGAGGAAGTAGATGGCTGGATGACGTGGAACAGGACCTCAGTTTGTTGGGAATGAGAAGGTGGAGACGGGTGGCTCGAAAGAGAGAGGAGTGGAGGAATGTAGTTGAGGAGGCTAGAGCCAAACATGGGCTGTAATGCCAAGCAAGAAGAAGAGAAATGGGTATTTAAGTTCTTACCAATGGAAGTTAAGACAACTTTATGGAACTTAAAGACAACAAACAAAAAAACAAGTTGTACGGGCTGAATCTCACAATGCAGTAGATTACCTGCATCCCATTAGAAAGGGTTCCACTTAATTTTTTCTTGATCAAGAGCACACCCAGAGCCCCTTTTAACAATAACATTTGCCTAGCCAAAACTATCCTGCTCGGCCACAAGAATTGCAACTTCAGCCTTTTTGACGCCATTGTTAATACCGAGCTATAGTCAACATTGAGATGAAAGCTGTTGTAAAACCTGTTATAAAAAATTTTGTTATAAAAGTAGTATTATCCAATTATAAGTTATATAAAAATCTAACAAAATTGTAGAAACAAGTTATACAACAGATTTGTAATATTATAGTGTTTTATTATAAAGTGAGCACTTGGTTTTATGGATCGTGCATTAGTCGGTGATGAACAGCCTATGCAAAATCCGTTACATGGGTTAGAAAGCGAGAGAAATCAAGCTGAAAGGATAATTAGAAATGAAATATTTTTTAAGTAAAGACGGTCCAAGTTTCTTTTTATTTCAAGAGCTGAACCCCGCAGAAAGCAAACCCTTATTTAAGAGTCTGCTTTTTCAAGATTTTCGTAAATTTTTTTGCGGGCCCGCAGAATAGGTCCACTGCCAGTATTGAAATGGGAGCATAGTATCTGAATTGCTGTTTTATGGTCTCCAAATGCACAACTTTGCCAACTGGGTGGGAATTTAAAATTACTTGTGCAGCCCAATCTATAGCCGCAACCTCGCCATCAAAATTGCTACGATGGCTTGCCAGCGATCCGCAATGGTCCACTTCGAAACTGTGGACACCATAGCCAACTCTCTTTAAGCCTGTATCCATAACTGATATATATGTAACTATTCATGTTGAGGGTAGCAGCTACGGATAACTTCAGCTCTTAAGCGCTTCAGTATCTCGGAGCTAGTTTCACTTTTCAAGGCGCCTTCAAACAGGAAGTGGGAGCAATGGGCAATAAAAAAAGTTGGTAAAGATCTCAAAGTTTCGCGGAAATGGTTCACACGCACCCACAGAGATGTTGCCATGTTTCCTAACAGTATCCAACATAGTCTTTTGGGTCTTGAGGTGCTGGGTAGCTATGTTATTCTGTTTCCAGAAAGAGATACAAAATCTAATTGGCTTTTTAGCAAGTCTCATCGTGGCCGTTTCGCGGCTAACTAAATTTGTCTTCACCCCAGTTTGTATTTCTATAGCGAGAATTAAGGTAGATTTTGCAACACCTGTGATAATTCTAAGGACATTGTTGCAAACCTTTACAGTGGGTTTTTGATTAACTTCACTTGCAGTTGACAACAGCTTTTGTGCATTCCAATGCAGATCTCACGTAGGTCGCATATGTATTGGTCAACAGTTCTTGAGTTGCGCTATATTCGACTCAGGTCAACCTCCTAAGAAGTTTTAGGCGTTTCTCTCCTCCAAGCTACTAACCTCAGCCAAGTTCAAGCCATGGTCTTTCCAAGAATGTTTTTGGTTTAATTGTTTGCCCAAGTATTTAACGCTGCTCTGCTGTTTAATGTGGATGCCATTATATTGAAGGGCAATTCTGTGACTCTTTGTAGTTTGGCATACTGTTTTTTCCGCATTCGCAGTCATTCCGTTTATTGTTGCCGGGTTTCCAATTCAAGGAAAGTGAAAGGGGTGATAAATATTATTGTGCCACATACAACTCTATCTCTCTCTCTCTCAAACCGTTTAAATTTGGAACATTTACTCAAGATTCATTTGCCCAACAATTAATTAAAAAAAAATAAATTCAAAAGAATGGTGCTTTCGGTTGACGAGGTTTTTCAGAAACGTTAATTTGGCAAAATCGCTTCATATGTTTAACAGAATTCTGATTGGAAGTAATTTCAAAGTTCTGCCTTTGAGCTGCATATATATAATCAGGTTAAAAATTGTATTTCCAGAATAAACTACTAATTTGAGAAGTAAAAATAATCTGAAGTATACCAATACTACACTGGCACTACAGTCCAAAATGGGCCAGGGCCTCATCAACAACTTTCTTCCACTCGTCTCTGTCCGTTGCCACTCTTCTCCACCTTCTCACACCCAGTTCCGTGAGGTCACCCCTTACGAGGCCTATCTTCCGTCCTTGCTTCACCGAATTCCCATATAGGAGTCTTTTTGGAAGCCGTGCGCTCCGAAACCCCTTGTACACTCTCAGAAGTCTTGGTCAAGACCAAGATCTCACACACGCGTATGTGACTACCGGCTTTATTTATTGTCTTATACAACACTATTTTGGGTTCCCGTGACAACATCTTAAAGCGGACCGCTTTAGACAGGGCAAATAAACATCTGTTGCTTGCGGCAATCCTAGACTTTATTTCGTCTTCAATTTTCTTTTTTTGTGTATCATGACTGCTCACAAATAATTAAATACATCATTTCCTAGGAAGATGTGCCCCAACACTTGCTGGACTTCTTGATTGGTTCCTCGTATTTTTTTCATGTACTTTATCTTTCCAACTTTGAAGTATGAAACACATAAATAACTTTCTTACAGTTATAATTGACAATTCCTTTTTTTTTCAGACTTATCGGCAAAACATTAAATTGTTGTTCATACTATAAGAGAGAAAATTTCAACGAAGAGGCACTTCTTGCCTCACATAAAGACCTTTCAGAATTCTTCTGAGAAAAAAATTCAAGTAAGAACTGCAACCGATAAAAAATCATTTGAATCGTTTACGAAAACATTTGAAAAGAGAAAAATAGAAAACTCTATTCAATAAAAAATGGAATTCTGATAATCGATTTTCTGAACGTATAATCATTATTTAATATATAATTTTAGATAAGACATAGCTTCTAAAGAAATAGCACTTTGGCATTTTATAGTTAAGCCTTGTAAGTTTAACATCACAACGCACTTAGAAACCAAGAAAATTTATAGATCAATAAAAGTTATAGATCTCTGTAATATTTAGTTTTTATTATCTAAATGTTAAAGACAATCATTACAGCCGTTTTAAAGATAATCGTAAAAAAAAAGAAGAAAATTCTATTCAGTAAAGTGTTACTTTTGGTGAAAATGTTTTTGACTTGAGTGTAATGTCATATCAATATCTTAAGAAGAAAGAGTATAATTTATAACTAGTGGCTCCAGCCAGCCGCTATCTTCGAGACAAGAGCCGCGGCAAACAAAAACCTTTTCAAACAAGGGTCAATACACACGGTCAAAGAGAAGCACTGCTAAAACCCTTTCAAGCAAGGATCATTATTGTACAGAAGCCACCTGGCCGATATTCCTTTCATACAAGGGCCAACAAACACTCAAGGCCACCAGTCTTTGATAATCACCGAGGGGCGACCATCTTCGCCAATCTGGCCACTGACCTAAATCACACTGGTCACCGACCTGATCAAGGTCGGCACACTGCGAGAGATGTCTTAGTGTGACTATTACTTACACACCTGTCCATGTGTGAGTAATACTAATATAAACTTCGCTCCACTGGAGGAGGGGATCAGTTTACATCAGTATCAGATCATTATAGTATCAGTCACGATCAGTACAGCAGCAGTATCACATCAGTTATACATCAATTTCGCGAGCGCGTCCCTATACAAGGTTTAAAACATATATTTATTAACAATCATTTATAGTTGTGCATCTTAGTTTCATCTATTTAAATCATTTTAAATTATTTATCTATTTCAATCGTTTTATATTAATTGTAGTTACCTATTCCAAACATTTAAATTATTGTTAAAATATAGTCTATTTCTGTAAAGTCAGTGTTTCGTATTTCAAGTAATAACTCTCTAAAATCTCTAAACTAACTTCCGCCTATTCTTCACATCAAATCCCTCTTCAAGACATCTGACTCCAATACCTCTGGAATCCGATAACTGATTCCAATACATGAGACTTATGGTGGAATCCACTTGGAGTACCTGAGTAAAATGTGAATTTTATACTTCAGTTATTTATACAAAAGGACGCAATCGCACTCACCAATATAAAAAAAAAATATACTTTTTCATCGTCAGGGAAACTCAAAGCATGGTTTACTATAAAAAAATAAATAAAAAAATTCGAAAAACTGATATGAATGCTACATTTTCTCTAATAGTTATAAAAAATTAATAATCCTTCTGTAAAAATAAGAGCCTCCACGTTTTCCTCTAATTAAAATTCTTATAATTCTAATTTTCATTAAATAGAGAATTTTCCCAACTATTTAGTTGTGAAATCGTAAAGAACATTAAACTGACCTAATTTAGCCTAAATATGATAATTATAAATTGTTGGAGACGATTTTCAAGACAACCATGAAAATCTGTCAGTCGAAATCTTCATGTTGCTTACTCTTAGAGTTTTCCAACGAGTATGAAATTTGAATTTTCCTGTGTTTTTTTCCTTTCTACGCTATATTATTTATACAACATTTAGTATTAAAAAAAAGAAGATCCAACCCAGTAAAATTCAGAATGCCGCAAAACATTCAAAAATTGGAAAATCTGACATTATTGCTATAATTTTCTTAAAGCAGAAACGTACTACGTCCTAATAAGATTTTTATTGTACAGCAATTAGTATTCTACTTTTAGAGTTAATTACTTTTACTATTAGCATAGGTTTTGCAAATTGTTAAGTTATTCGATTCCTCTGGTTTCTATGAAGGACAAGAAGGATATGCCTTTTATGTAAACATTTACATATTAAGGGCCTTATTGCAAATCCACTTTTGTAGGAAATATGGCAAAAAATTGAAACACCGTAACGTCTCTTTAGTGAGGTGATTCCTGAAGTTTAGCCAGGATAATCTTTAGTACGTTCCTTGGATTGGAAATCTATCTTGACGTTTTTTAAACGATAAGGGATTGATATGTGATGAATTCACTGTATGTCGCTCTCCCACTATTGTTAGTTTTCTAACCATCGCATATAGTGTGGTTTAGAGAATTCGCGGAGGTGGTGTGGAGTTGTCATATATCATGGAGCGATCGTCATAATTTTATGTCCGTTAGGTAGACGGCATGCATGTGTCTGTATAGGGGGAATGATGAGGGATTGTTAGACTAGTTTTTTTTTGGTAGTTATGTTTAATAGTTTTGGAGGAATTGCCATAGTTTTTATTGTCCGTTAGATAGGCGGAGTGCATGTGTGGTATGGTTGCAATTTATTGTCGAAATGGGGAATGCATATGTCAATTTGTGTGATTTTTTAGCCTAGTTTTTTTTGTAGTAATGCGCTCCCCAGGATTATCGTTTAATGGGGGGGGAGGGTTGTTTGTTGAGCAATTGGTTAGATGGGGAGAAAGTGGCGGTTAGGCAGAAATTATCCTTGGTGTTGCTGAGTTGAGTGAACCTCATTGGACAGGTATGAGCGCGAGTTCGGGGACATATTTGGCCTACATGGATCTTCTTCCTTAGGGAGACCCTGGACACTAGACTAAGAATAGGAACTAGATAGACTGCATGAGTGTATCTTATTGATCTTTGTTACATTAGTAAAAGGAATGAAGTCCATCGTCTTTACATTCCACAGTTTTTTTTTACTTTTATTTTACCGCTACAAATGGAATTATAGCTACTGATGGGCCATGGTATCCATCAGTAAAATTTGTCAAATAATAGAGAAGCATAAGGGGAGAGATTAGCTAAGTGGTTAGCGCGTTGGACTCCCACGCGGAGGTCCCGGGTTCGAGACCAGTGCTACCCTTAGGTTTTTTTCTTCCTAGTAGCCCTCTACAGCTCACTGACCGGTGATGGACAGTGTTGTCAATAGTGAAAGAACACTGTCCTGAGGCCGGCAGTGCACTGATAAGGCTCCGGACGCTAATGACCATAGATGTTGAAGCGTCTTGAATTAAAACTGAAAAAAAAAATAGAGCGGCATGGAGAAAGGCATTCAAGATATTTAGGTCAAGGAAACCCACTGAAAAGTGGAACTGCTAAATGGGGGGGGGATGGAATTATTTCGATTGTATTAATTTTTAAAAATCTGATATTTATCGGAAATAAATGTTTTGAAATTCCGCGAAACTAAAAAACAAAACAAAAAATAAATTTTCCACTTAATTTATGTAGTTAATTGGTGTAGCGAGCATAAATAACTGAAGAATAATAAGTCTAAAGGTTGAAACTTGATTAAACAATGTAGGTAAATAATCTAACACTGTTTTTTTTTTCGACCAAAAATTCTTTAACCAAAGCTTGTACTGTAATAAATAGGCTTTCAATAACAACTTTTTTATTTCAAATAAGACTCAGAATGAATTTCCTTCAAATTACGGAAGCATTTTCCCATTATTTGGAATATTTGTCAGAAATATAGAAATCAAATTATGGCCGTTATAATGTGATCAGGTGTATCTGATTGTTGGCTTATCGACCAGGAAGTTTCCAGGGTAAAAAAAAAAATACCAAATAATTTTTGACACAACCAAAAATGTTATAATAAGTTTTCCAAACTACTCTTTCTTTAAGAGAGCCCCTGAAGATGGCAAACAATTTTTGCCGAAACGTCAGGTTTTAAATAAAAACACAAAAAATTATTTGGAATTTTTTTCCTTGGCACTTCCAGGTCGAAAGCGAACAATCAGATACACCTGAAATATAGAAATATTTTGGATGGAAATGTAATTCGAGAAAATTTTTAAAACAATAGAGTGTTTTCATCCAAGATTATTCACTTTTTACTTATTATTTATTTATTACTTGAGAAGAGAAACAATTATTGAAATTATGTCTGATTATTGCATTTGAATTTTCATTTGATCTACTAAGGTGTTTGTAGATTTTGAAAATACGAAAAACTAAGATTGAGAAATAGTTTATTTAAAAACGAAATAGTCAAATATAAAAAAAATATATCACAACATTTAACCGTTATTTTTTTCCATTAATTCTAATCGATTTCGATTTTCCACAATCATCAGGGTCTACTTCATCAATTTTGTATAGATAAGATAATTTTTGCATATAAAATTTCTGTCATATGCCCAAGGAACGATTTTTTTTTTTTTTTTTAAGACTCTTATTGTTATATTAATTTTATTTTAAATATTTGTTGAAAAAAAAAAAGTGAATGATAGGAAATGTAAATTTTTAAATTTGATATCATTGTACTATACATTTACGTTCAATTTAATTTGTTTATTGTTAACATTTATATATTATATAATCAAATTTTATTGTGGTATTTTTTTTTTTTTTTTATAATCAGAATAATGTGTGGCAAAAACTTTGTAAATGGAAATTAACTTTTTCCACAAATGTGATGACTAGACTCATCAGTGACTATAGAAGAAAATTCGAAACTGGTCAGAATTATCCTACGACGGAGGAAAAAAACCCTAAATATTATCTAGCATTGCGGATTCAACCATATATATTCAACAATTCTATTTTTACTTTCTCTTACTCCTAGTAAGAGGAAGTATTGTAATCGTGTCAAATTTCGATATCGAGTTTTCGCCGGAAATATCCGTTTTGAGATCCCCTGAGTCCAAAATAGTGGTTGCGTGTGTGTGTATATATGTATGTATGTATGTGAACAGCATAGCTCAAAAACGAAAAACCGTAGAAAGTTGAAACTTGATATTCAGTTTAGATATCACCATGGGATCTGACAGTACGTTATCTGTCAAAATTCCTCAACCGGAAGTACTTCTTTACTAGTTGGATTTTTTTACTTTTTTGCGATTTTCTCAAAAATGGCTTCGACGATTTTCTTTAAACTTAGAACATCAACCGCACATACAAAGAGCTACAACTTTTATTTGAAACATTTCTCCGAGAAAATGCATTTAAGGGCACTTTTAGGGGAGGGGGTGGTGTTAGGTTTCATCTAAAGTGCTATTTTAGTTTATTAGACGATTCTGTCATCTAAATAATATTAAGTAGAATTAAATATTTTGTTGAAATTCCGTGTTTAAAAAAAATAGGATAACCGGAAGTGCGTTTCATTTACCACTTTACTAAATGATTTATTCCTTTTTTTCGCAATTTTCTCAAAAATGGCTCAGACGATTTTCTTGAAACTACGTATATAAACTGAACATGCAAAGATCTACAACTTTTATTTAAAACATTTCTCTGGGAAAATTCATTTAAGGGCACTTTTTGGGGACGAGGTGGGGTTATGTTTTTCTCTAAAGTGCCTATCACAGTTGATTATACAATTCTATTATCCAAACAAAATTAATTAAAAATAAATGGATGGCCAAAATTCCGAGTTTTTTTAGAAATTTAGTAAACCGGAAGTGCGCTTTTACTGAACAGTTTTTTCAGTAGTTATGGTACACAAACTATAAAATTTGTCAATTATAATTTTGAGAATAGGTGTAAGAGAAAGTTGTGTGAGAGTGTTTCACACCAGATTTTTTTTTTGTTTCATAAAGGAATTCAATGCGAATGTTTCGGGAGAAAAATCTACCAACCGGAAATGACTTTAAGCTGATAGTTTCCCTCGACATTTTTTTTTTTTTTTTTAAAACAAGTAGATTTGTGTTTTCGTTTTACCTTTATCACCATATTATTGATCCTTTAAATAAAATTTAAAAAAAAAAAAAAAAAATCCGAGAAAAGTGATGAAGAGAAATTACAAATTTTAAAATTTGTTATTAATTTCCTGTATTTTGGAAATATTTTCTTCCTTAATCAAAAATCAAAATGGGGAAAAAAATCTTTGTATGTTTGATAAAGTTATTTTTCCTAATTGTTTTCCCTGTTAATAAATTATTTAATAAGTTATCAATAGATAACATTTTGATAACAATTAGTAAGTTTTTTTTTTGTAATTGTTTAAAACAATAAAAAAAAAAAGAAATTAAATAAAAAAAGTAGCTAGAAGAAGAAAACGATTGAATTGGGGGCGGCATGTTTGTTCAGACAACAGGGTTTGTTTTTCTCTAGAGAAGAATTATTACAATGGTAGTAGAAATAAATTTGTATTGGGACCATGTAAAGCCAGTGTCTGTGATCCACATTGAACAAAACAGGCTTAGCTGTTGTTAGGTAAGATAGTGATTTATTTTATCGTAACAAATATTGTATAACACAATAACAACCAAAAAAAAAAAAAAAAAAAACCAAAAAAAATTAAAAAATTTCTTCTTACCTTACAATGTCCAGTATAATGTGTTCTAGCGGTTTGTACTTGTACGTTAGTCTGCATGCTGTTTGTCCGCGTGCGGAGAAGATACTGGACAGACGACAGAATGAGAATAGGATAGAGAGAAAATAAGAGACTATCTGGTATCCATGGAGACATACTCCTTGTATACCCTCTTCCTAGATCTACACTATGCACAGGCTTGGCGGGTCGGTGGGTACTATATAGAGTGAGGGTATATACTTCTCCTAGTTGGTTCGCCGCTGCTTGCTCACACTTTACACCAGGGCGTGGGCTTATTACAATGACTGTAAGCGTTCTTAAAGTCACGTCCATTACAACCCTCTTCTCTTTTTTTTGTTCTTCTCTCATAGTTTTGTCTCTTTTACCTTCTTACTAAGATCTTACTTTTTTAACTATATTTTTCCAAAGTTCCACTAAAAAAAATGTTCCATCTTCTTTCTGTGATGATTATTCATTTCTCTAAAGTCATCATATACTCTTTGGAATATAGCTGGCTTAGTTTTAGCAAACAGAAAACCTCTTTACACACATCAACTTTGAAGCCTTCATACTTATTAGCATTTCATATGTTATTCAACACTCATACTTTACACACTTTAGACCTTTTAAACAGTAGCTATAAGAAAACCTCATGAATATATGATTTTTTTTTTTTTGTTCATTACAGTTTCATTTTTAACACACTTAGGTTTGGCCTGAGGTTAATTAAAATACACACCACTATCAAAATATCTGATGTGAAATTTTAGACTCAACTTTTCCGTACTGCAATGATAACAATTCTAAGGGCAACTCTGAATTTTTTCTACTGACATTCTATTGGAAATTCAACCTCGCTGGTATTATCTAACATTTGTTGGTGATAAAGCTAAAACTTTTCTGGTTTTCTAGGCAGTCCTAATACTAGCCTTGACCTTGAATAGAGCTGACAGCTTAAAGAACAGTTTGATGCTCTGAGAAAATAACTATTCTGGAATCATCTACCCTCCGTCTTTAGATTCTCAGAGAGTACATGGGATTCTCATCCCATTATCACATCATCATCCCTGTAAAGGTAGTAAATATTATGGTACCTACCACATGAAAATCTAAAACACCCTCTTTAGATGTGTACCCTCCTTCAGATACACACATATGGGCACTTCTACTTATAAATTATTCTATACTGATTTAAGTGTTGAAATATTCACAAATATCCGTTATATGGCGGTAATGATGAAAACGTAGACTTAGTGAGCAAAAAATTTAGTTTATGCAACCAAAAACAACCTTGGTCTACAATTTATAAAAAAAAAAGAAAAAAAAGATTAGCAAATTATCAAAATTTTATCAGAACGGAGAGTATTTGGCAATATGAAGAATTGCCAAAAAGGGATCGTTAAACACAGCTATCCGACAGACAGATGAATGTCGGTATGCATTAAGTTAATATCTCTTTATTTTGAAGGATAATGTATCCATTTTAATTGTAAATTTCAAATACGAACCCTTTCTAAGTTGCTTCGGGATTTGAGGATCCTGAAGGAAGGCTT